>JAVQJG010166121.1:0-11493 GCA_036024015.1 Craterocephalus amniculus
CTGTTAAACCTTTTTTTATTATTTATGGTTTTTTTTTGTGGTCCTTGGAACCACTCTATTTTGCCTTTTTTAATACATTTGCCCCCCCCCCCCCCCCCTTTCCTCTTTTCCTTTTAAATCCCTCCTTCCTCTAAAGTCAAATTTTTCCTGTTTTATGTCCAAGATTTGTAAAGCTGGTACAAACTCATGGTCACATTTTAAAAATACTACATAAAAAAAAATCAACAGGTTGTCTGTGAGTCCCATTAGAAACTGTTGTGTAATTTATTACTGAAAAGACATGTTTTTGACTTTCCCATATTGGCAGGGGTTACTTGTGGCTTTTCTTCTTCGCCATGCGTTTCACCCCCGTTGGAATACAGCATGTAAACACTGAGACTTCATGGGATAATTTTCCTGTCAGACAGATTATGTGTCTTCTCCACTATTCCCTCCAGTCTGCTCAGAAAAGTGTGCCACTAAAAATCTGGATTCAAACAGAAAATCAGCAGAGCAAATATTTTGAGACTTGGGAGATTGGGTTTTGTTTTGTCTTACCTCTCTTTCTTCCTTCACCCCCCAATTCTTTTAATGCAAACCACCAATCATTCCAAAATGTCGTTTTGGAAAAAATCTTCATTGTGGACGTTGAGCCAGGAAAGTTTTCCCCTGAGCGGTAGGCTCGGTCTGTTTTTATGGTGCGCTGAGAGGCTAATTGGCTTTGCAGAAGGCCTTTCCCCGCCGTGACCCATACTGCTAACAGCCTCAGCGTTCATTTAGCAGTGACAGCTTCACTTTGGCCGACTGATTGGCCCTGGGAAAATGAGCGACGTGTGCGCAATCTGCAGTGTTCGTGGGCAGACAGGTGGGGAACCTCGACAAATGAGTCACCAGGAGACGCTAAATCCACCGGGGAAAACGTTTGCTCTCGTTTCAAGCTAATACAGCAAGAGTGGGATGAGAGTGGTGTTTTGTTAAGCTCGTCTTTCACTTGTCATTTTCTCCTTTTTCTTCTGATAGAAATGGATTAGCATGTTTCGAGCCCGTGACGGATTTGAAAGCAAATCAATTCCAAACCTACGTGCAACTGAATCACCCCTCAAGAGAGAGAGACGCTTTTACAGTTGGGAAGGGTTCGAGATCTGACTCCCACAAACATGGCAGAGTAAAAAACAGTAGTATTCAACAATAATCCTGTGTGGGAGTCAATCCTGAACCAAACCTTATTTATCAGCTTGTCTCAGCATTGATGCATTAGAGCAGTCATACCATCATGCGCCAGTTTAAGTGTGATGGTTGGGTGGGAGAACGCATGAGCAACGCCAGTGACTCCCGGCCCATCAAAACATTGCAGGAGGAGAGAGTGGGAACCAAAAATGGCCTCTTCTAATGAGCTGTGACCTGAGGCCGCAGCAAGGTGGGAGTCTCATGAGGCCATGCTGGATGTGGGCCAATAGAAAGCAGGAGGAGGGAACTTGAGACGGTCGATGGGTGTATTTGTGTGTAGATACAACAATATGAGGACGGCTAGATTTACGTTGGGATCTGAAGCAGGGCAGACAGAAAAAGTGTGTGTGCGTATATATGTGTTAATCCTCAAAGACACCCTGTCTGCTCTCAGAACCTCTTGTCTAGGCCTGTGATCACATAAAAGTAGGTCATGATTTTACTGTGTTTTATTATGTTTTGTCAAAGCTTAGTTGTAGGTTACTCAGGAGGCAATTTGGGGTGGAAGGCGAGGAGTTCTGGAGGCTGTGAAGTGAACTTTAATAAAACACATGAAGCCTAAACAAAATATTTTATTCTCCCCTTGTGCAGAAGATCACCTCAAGAGGTGCAAGTTGCAGATTTAGCATTAGGCTTTTACAATATCCGGCGCAAAAGATCATTTAAATATCTGTGGATCTGGAGGTACTCCCAGATTTTCTGCAGGAAGAATGTGTGAAAATCCTCAAAACAATAACTGGAAGACATTAAGCTACATTGATTGCTTGAGCGCTTTGCACAAGGAGAGGAGGATCAGAAAAACTGGAAGAGAAACTGTCACACAAAATAAACTATTCCTACAAAAACGTTCGGCACATGGATTCTTGATCTGTTATCTCAATTAATGTCTGACCCAGTCTCAGAAACTGGGACAGAAAACAGCAAGTTTGGTCGACAGCCGAGCTGGCAGAGGAAAATGTCGAGCATCTTAGGGTTTCTGAAGCAATATCACCTCCAACTCATCACTTCTTGAGGCTTTGCTGGGAAAAACAACAATGTTCTCTAGCCACATAAGCAAGGAGTGTTTGTTTTCAGGGTCAGATGCTGCCTCAACCATTTCATTACTGAACAAACCAATCATTTATTTACCCAAGACACATTCAGATTATACACATCTATGGTCTGTAACAACGTGGAAGATATTTTTCTTTGTTAGTCTGATGATTTAGATGATTTAAAAGAAGATTTTGCTGGCTTGTACACTTCAAAGATTTCCAGGTTTTCCTCAGCTGGAAGGCCTGTAAAGTATAGCAAGTTTTTTTTCTTCTATAGAGATGTCACAGAAATCTAAATATATTTACAAGAAAAGCCTACTAGGTTTTTTAAACTATGAAAAAGGGCTGAGCAATATGAACCAATTTTTATATCTTGATAATTTTGTCCTTAATCACGATATTCGATAAGTATCTCGATATAAATATTTTGGGTCAAGTAAACAAAGAGACAGTTCAAATTTACTGCCTTGAGTGCTAAATGTGCTTTTATTAAGCATCAGAAGCACATGATCAGAGTTGCTAAGTTGTGGTTAGCTTTTAAACAACTGATTTTAACCATTTCATGCATGACTTATTAAGAAACAGCGTCACATGTTTTTTGCATACAGTAATTTGCTTCCACAGGCATAAATAGTGATGCTTTTTTATTTATTAAACATATTTTACATTTTATTTAATGTATTTGTATGTTTCAATCAAAATTATTTAAATATGCTTTTCATATTTCTATAATATGAATATTCTATAAAAAATATGGCTGTATCATTTTCTTTTGCTGTGCATCACAAAATAAAGTTTAGTTATTACAATGTTTGTATGTACATAAAGATATCTATTCTACAGTGACAGTGACTGATGTCCCCTGAAGAGGCAAAATTACAAATTTTCCATGAATATACTGGAAAACAGCTGTCAAATAGGTGTCCACTGTACATGACACTATGCATGAAAGCGTTATATCAACTTGTATGAAATATGTCAACATTGCACCCCTATCCATCTGCAGGAAAACCAGTGAAAATCCTCCAAACAATAACTGGAAACAAAAAATTATTTGAATAATTTAAGCTCCAACCACTTTGGCTGCTGCCAAAGCCTTTACTCATATTTATTTTTTTTCTAATTTATTGATTTAAGTTTTCGTCCTGGCACTGATTAACCACTTAAAACATGTGGACATTTTATCCATGACGGTAATCCCTATATATATCTCAAAATGGATGAGATACAACTCCTCACCCTGCTTCTCTATGAAAAGAAGATGGACACGCTCATCTTTGGAGGTTCAGTGTCCCAAAGCCTGATCACTCCTGCTGCGAATGTATGTTGTACGCCTGAATAAACATTTATACCACGACCTGCAGTGTAAAACGTACCTCCCCTTGACAATATTTGCTCCCAAACCTCAAAGCCACACTCCAACCTCAACCCTAAACCAAACCACTAAGTGTAAAATAACCTCTGCTGAAAGTAAGAACCGACCACAGTGATTTAAACATCCACAGAATATCTCAGAGGTTGTCCAGTTCAAAAGGAGTATGTAAGAGTCACTGAAAATCTGTTTTCTATTCTCATCAACTCTACTTGTGGGAGCTTTCCTGCTCCTTTTTCTCTCATTTTCACCTTCTAGCATTGCTTCACCGAGTTTATCAGCCTGTTTTAGCCAAAAAGATTTTGTTTCCCAAGCATCACGGTTGTGTATTTCATCAACAGATGTGTATAATAACCTTGTCTTCCCCAATCTAATGAATATGTCAAGATGTCCCATTCTTGTTTTAACTGTTCACCCAATGAGAAAACAGACTCCTGCCTTACATGGCTCTACATGTTCCAAAAAGCACCGTGTCAGGGTCTCGTTTCAGACCTCCATCAGCAACACCTTGCAGCATCTTGAGCCAAACTGTCCAAAGTTAATAACTCTGGTGGACGAGACTGTTTTCAGATGTCGGGTCTGCGTATTTACACAATTACAGTGATAAAGTGGGAGGTTGGACTGGATTTAATCTTGTAGTGTGTAATGTTGTAGAACTGCTAGCATTGGCTTAATAGGCTGGCTTGGATCACGACCAAAAGTTAGCAAGTTGTTAACTTTGCCAAGAAAACCAAACATCATTAACAAAACATCTGGTGTTACTGGTGGTCCAGCAGCTAGAGGCAACCCGTTCTCCCAACATGTCACACGCTGATTGTTTGGTCAGGAACCTGCTGTGTTGGTTTTAGACCTGCAACGTAATCCGGCCCTGTAGATATGGATAAATGGTGATAAATATTTTGAACTGGATGACCACGACACAAAAAAGGGGTGATGTTTATCATTATGTAGCATCGCCTCTTCTTTTAATCTCTGTCTGTAAGCATCTGGGATGTGAGGAAACCAATTGTCCCATTCTGATCCGATGCAGATTTCTAGCTGCTCAGCAGTCCTTGCTTTTTGTTTCTGGGTTTTCATTTTATGATGTTTTCTATTGACTGCAGGCCAGCCACTTCAGCTGTCTGATGTGATGGATGCAGTATGTGGTTCAGCATTGTCTTACTGAAATATTCATCTTTTATTCCTTCTGCCCTCGCACTTTTAAAAAACATGGTGTTTTTCTGATCACTGTCACCATTTATTTCTCATCATCTAGTTATCTATTTAATCCTCTTCATCTATACATGCCATCATCATCTTAATGTTCATTTATCACTGATGACTTGCAGTCTTTTTGATCTGTTCTGTTGCACTGACCCGTTCTGGACACCTGAATGCTGTTGTGTTTTTTGTTTTTGTTTTTTCAAAACTGAAAGATTGCAAAACTAAATTGCAAGTCAGGAATAAGTAAGTTGTTTTGAACTGAAACTGTATGTTTATAGTAATATATAGCAGTAGACAGAAGGAAGTTAGAAGGGTTCCTGGGGATAAGTAGCAGTGGAGAAGTTTCCTGTGGGCCGGAATTAGGTAATTAGGCATGAACCTGCATGTTCTGATGCAGAAGTCCCTTAAACAAAAACTTATATGAGATAAGGTCATATTGATTTGCGGGGTTTTTCATGTCTTGCAAAACTCTTTTTTGGGTGCCAGGATTTCCAGTTTGAAAGAAACCGGTGTAGCCTCTAGCTTTGTATTTATTATAATCCAGCCAATGACAACCCCTTTAGGGCTACAGCGACCTATGCTGACTTGCAACATTCATGCAGAACCAGAGGGAAAGAAATTTCAAGCCAGCAAACCAACTCCGAAAACATTTGCCAACTGGGAAATGTGCTACAAGCAAGCAAGCACAAAAGCTTCCCGGCCATTTTGAAGTGAGATTAAATCTTCCCAGGCCTTTTGTTTTCTGAAATCCACACAATTTAATTCAGTGTGAAGCACACACAAACCAGTGTGGTTGGGAATAAACTACTTAGAAACAGGGTTTCAGACTATTCTTTTATCCTGTTACTCAGTTATTTGGGCTTCTGCTCCCAAATTGCATACCAATGAGGAATGAGGATCTCTCTGCAACCACAAGGTCGGAATATTATGTACAATTATCAGTATACATGTTAGTGAAGAGAAATTAAAGGAGTTTCAGGTTTGTCTTAAAAAAACAAGACTCGGGATGAATATGAATACCCATTTGTAATGACTAACTTATCCAATCATAGTACAGTATATGAACATTATCTCTGCAAGTGTAAAAACTCTGATAAAGTGAAGCTGAGAAATTTTAGAGAGGTTGCAGTGCAGAATGTTCAGGCACGATCCATCACATCTGTTCTCAAAGGACCTCAGGTGTTAAAAGGTCAAAAAAAAAATGAGAGAGAAAGAGAAAGAGAGAGATGATGCAATAGAAGCAACAAAAACTGCAAGGTAGGTGTCTTCTTAACAACTTCCCAGAAACACACAAACTTCACAACTCCCCCAGCCACCCTAAACCCCCAATGATTCATGATGGAAAAACAGGTTCCACTGTTACAGCACTTGTTTTACACACAAGACATATTGGATTATGATGAAGTCACATCTGCTTATTTTCAAGTTTTGGTTTCTTTTATTTCTGATATAATCAAAGATAGGTTGAGATGGCTGCAAGTCTTTACTCCGTTCTTATTAACTTTGTGCACCGTTTAACCGTCCACCTAATTGGATTGTGAGCATTACTCACTGTGTGACCAGATGAAGTCAAAAAACGCTTTTTATTAACTATGGCTTCTCTTTATATAGTAACTGTTAAGGTAGAGCTAAAAAGAAAATTATGGTGCGCTCATTTTTCTTTCTCCAAATCCGTCGGCTCTCTGAGCCCGAGCGTTAACTGGCAGCCAGATTATTGTGTAATCCGAGCAGTTTAAGAGGATAGTTAGTTTATAAGTCAATCAGGCTTGACATTTTAAGCCAAAACAATGCGCATGTGTGTACATACTGTATGTGCGTGGAAGCTTACGTCCATTCACGTGTATAGGGACCTTTGGGAAATACGGTTATGTTTGCGCAAATGTGGACCTGACCACCTCCGAAGACCCAGCTGCTTCACACTGCTTCACATCTGGGACGAGTCTGGTAGTGGTTAAGATGGGAGCACGTGCATGCTCGTAGACTCCCCCCGCACTCACAGACACACAGTAAATCCCCTTACACATCCATACACGCAGGAGACATTTCCCGAAAAAATGCTGAACTCAGCAATGTGCAATTGTTTTTCTACCGCGGCCTTGTTGTGGCCCGTGACCTCCTTTTTCAATTCTGTAAAATGTGAACAGATTTCAAGTGAAAAGAGCGTGAAAAACATAGCCCCTGCCTTCCCCCCTCTTACTGTACCTCTTGCTATACAGCTCCATCAGTCAGTATTTGTCTCCGGTGCAACTGACCCACTTGGCCAGGGATCAACAGTGTGGTTAGAGCAGGATAAACACAGTATCACTAACCCCTACATGCTTTTCACACATCACAATCAGGTACAGTTTGTAATAAAACTGTGGCATTGTTCTGCAAAAAAACTTTTTTTTTGTTTTGGCTGATTCTGAAGTCTTCTCATAAATTAAATTCGTTCCAAACCAGCCGTAGGCCTTCATCTGTAGCTTACCTCCAGGACTATGCATTAGCAATAACATGTAAAGAGTTAGCATAAACTATATAAGAGAAATCTCTTGCAAGTTTGATGTATTAAAGGAGCTATACCTGATATTATTTTAATCTTTCTAAGAAAAATGGTTTCTACACGGTATATTATGCGGTAAAAGAGGTAAGTCCATTAAATTGAATGCCTCATTGATTGCTCATGTGTACGAGTCCAGGCCATTTTAGTTAGCGAAAGCGGCTAATTCTTAGCTTTGGCATGACGCTCTCTCATCCAATGGGGTTAACTTATACAAATTCCAGATTCCGATCAGCCAGTAAGAGCTTTCCCCTTGGGAATCCGGAAGTTACGGAAGTTAACCCCATTGGGAGAGGAAGAGCATCACGCCAAAGCTAAAAATTAGCCGCTATTGCTAACTAAAATGTCCTGGACTCTTACATATGTGCAATCAATGACTCATTCATTTTTATGGACTTAAAAAGGGTAAGTCCGTCTTCCCCCTTTTACCACATAATATACCGTGTAGAAACCATTTTCCTTAGAAAAGACTAGAATAATATCAGGTATAGCTCCTTTAAGGGGGTTAAATAAATAAATGTATTTTTGATAAAAGGAGGTTGCCTTCGGTCTCTGTAAGGGGCAGCTTTTTATGTATTGATTGCCCAATCTTGCTAAAGGGATGGGCATTTTGGGAGCACTAAAAAGTTATTACAGATGTTAACAGGAGCCAGCTTCCGGACACATTTTCTTACATTTGATGGCTGGATGTAAACACAGGGTTTTAAAGCACTTCTAATGGGGCATACTGGGTAAATAAATACAAAGATTCAAAACACGTCTGAGTCATTTCAAATAAAACTCTTGTCCTCTCACATTTTGGGACTATGAACAAACACATTGTGGACGTTCATTTTAAGGCTACGCTCAGAGAAATCTCCTGCTAACTAGATCATGAAACGCATTCTCATGAGCAGAACACACACCCACTTCAAGTTATTGAGGCACCGACTTGTCATATTCTCTCATCTGAAGAACAGGGCAGTAAGTCAGGATGTGAAATGAACTGGAAAAGAGGGAAAACAAGAAGAACACAAGCACCGGAGAGGAATCCATCAAAATCTTTCAAAAAATGGGGAAATGCTCACCCTGTAAAACCATCCTGCTGCTTCTCACAGCCAGAAGCAAGCTTGCCTCGGAGGAATGCAAATACTCATGAAAGTGATCAATGCGGGCACATTCAGGTGACCCGTCTTCTTGACGGCTTGATGACTGACTCATAACGTCTCCCTTTGGAAATGCATGAGAGTTTTTGAGCAGGATTTTGACCCGATTGCAGTCGCAAGCCATATGCTTAAAGAAAGCAGAGTGATATATCATCACTGGACATATGCATACAAACATCCAAATGCACGTGCATGCGAGCACACCAAGAGCTGAGCCTTTGCCAAGCTGTGATAAGGCTATTTCTACGTTTTCGGTCACATTGTGCAGGAAATACTGGAATACCTGCATGCATGTGTGGCCCTGTGGGGTTGTTTTGGTTCTGCCAGATGGGTGAACTTGTTCTAAAAGAACAACACGATGAGTGCCAGGGACGTTTCACTTGGACACGTTTGTAGGTCATTTTTGAAAACTTTTCTGTCCAATGCAGTGCGGGAACACCACAAAATCAAAATGAAAGTAGTGTATGAAAATTAATGAATAGAAGAATGAATGAATGTATGAATTATTCATTCAACGTTCTATTCTGGGCGATGTGCTTTCACACAGGAGTTGCACTCATCCACTGCTGGGCCTCCCTTTCCTCCTTTAGTTACACTCACACAGTGGGCTTTGTTGACTTTGGTCAGACTGACGTTGTCGCACAGAGGGGCGCAGCGTCTCGCTCGCGCTTATTTCGGGGTGGAAAGTCACCACTGTCGCCCCGTCCAAAGAAACGCTAAACAGAAATAGATCATCCTCATGGCCACACCGAACCATGGTTGTCCAAAACCAGCCCTTCACCGAAGACACTACAGTCATTTTTATGTCAGTGAGGGCATTTGGATTCCACCCTGTGAGTAAAATTCCCAGTTTTGTTCCATTTACTATAATTTTGTGGGGATTTTTGGTGACTGGGGTTTTGATTCTGACAAGTTAAAACAACAATGTGTTTACAGTTAGTGTTTCTGGGGAACTTTTCAAAGTTATTCTCATAATAAGCATTGATCATCTTGATTTACAAAGCATGAACTGTACAAACAAACAAAGGCCTCCAAGGACTCGTTTTGTTTCAACACTGTCTGTTTTAGAGGGTTGGGGTTGATTAACTCACACCTATGTCAAACCCATAGCCAGGAATAGTGAATCATTCATGAGAAGACACACATTTCCATTTCTTACAGGAGGTCACATTAACAGCAAGTGTAGATTTCACACTCATTTGTGGGTCAGTCATGTGGATATGGAAAGGAACGAAAGAAAAAACACAAGGTAGCCATATGCCTGTCCTATAGTTGAGCCACACTGTTCTGACTGGAAATTCCCAACTTGAACTTTCCATGGAGTGTATGCAGAAAGTGCTCCCGCCACTATGATTTAGTCCTCACCTTTGATGGGGTAATAGTTGCTAACAATACTTGACAGTTAAAAAAGCAATACAGATTTCATTTCTTTTTTTTTTTACAGCAATGCATCATTGTCAAATTAACAGCAACTGGCAAATTTTCTCTTAAAACATGAAATTTCAGGCCTCTTTTTATGCAACTAACAGTGCCAGTGCAAGCTATTCTTAAAAGTGAGCGTAGTTCCCAGAAAAAGCTCTACTCTGGTGACGCTGGTTTGGTTTGTTTTCATGTGGCTTTGAGGGGATTTTCACCTTGTTTGTTTTTTTGTGTGTTTGAGCTGGAAAATGAAACACCATCATTTATTAAACTTTTAACCATGCATCAATAACTTCCACAGTTTGGTTTCTCAGCAGCCCTACTTCCCCCTATCTTTCACTCCATCTCAAACTGAAACCTACACAACTCGTATTTGAGAAAAATCCTGACTCATCACAAGAAACCGCAAACCAGCCAGAGCCCCAGCTAGATGAATGAGAGGGCAGTCGTGATTTTAGTGGTTGAATTTTTTTTTTTTTTAATAACCGCTGAGCCAATTTCTATTAACAGTCCAAAATGTTATTACTAAAAATATTGAAAATAGAAGCAAAGTTTCTGCTCTGAAATTGTGCTGTTTAAGCATTATCATTAGATTATTATTCATTCTAATGGACAAACACTTACTGTGTAACACATTTTGTGCTGCTCTTTTATGAAAAGTGATTTATAAAATAAAATTTGAAGTTGAATTTGAATCTTTCACTTTACAAAATATGTTTATTACAAGTCAAAACACAAATTTCTCACACGAAATGTATAATGGAAATAAGAAAAGTGAAAGTTTTGTTACGGACTTATATGGTGTGCACTTGAAAACATCACATAATTTTTTAATTATAGAAAAATATATTAAATCCCCTTAGGGTAAATTTTAAAGTTAAAGTCAGATTCTTGTTCGTTTTTTGGTAATTGTCAATCATTTCGTTCCAGGAGGACTGTGGCTGTTATGGCGAACCATTAAAGATGCAAATAGGACCACATCATCTGCAAAGTGCAGAAACACAATTTAAAAGACTCATTTATGCTCCCTTATGTACATAAATCAGTACATCCTTTTCAAACTTTGTCTTACGGACCCACTCTCGTACTTCTATGCATCTTATGTTGACATGGCTGTAAAGTCGATTCATCCACTAGTGAGCAGTGTTGGGGTCATAGTTCACTTCCATATTCTGACATCTGTAAGTTGTTTCTAACCACGCAATACACTTTTGAACTTCAGAATCTCCCATTTTGTCTACACCGATGTCCAAAGCTGCCAACTCTCACGCATTGGCCGTGAGACTCACGCATTTGAGTGGTTTCACACGCTCTCACGCCACTCCTCCAGTTTCTCACGCTGAAACGCATGGCTACCAGGATTTTATTTTTTTTAAAAGCGGTTAAGGTTTTAAAAGTTCTTGAATATGGCAGGAAGTGCTAGGGAAGGAGATTTTCCCCCTTCAGATTCACAGCGACACAGACACTGTGCCAGTAAAGGCCCATTTATGCTCCCTGACGGACGTAATTTGGGGCGTCCGTTCCAAACGTCTTCATGCGTCGCTGCCTTCATGCTTCCATGCGTCGTTTCTGTTG
>JAVQJG010166163.1:0-11803 GCA_036024015.1 Craterocephalus amniculus
ATATAAATGTTGCATTTTAATATCGTGTCACTGGCTTCCTCATCTACATGCTGCATGAGCCAAGACATTATCTGTTAATTATTAAGTTTTGTTAGATTTCATAATGATGGCTACCGGGCTGCAGATTAGTGTGTTATGGGCACCATTTTCGAAGGTTTGTGAGGCACTGACCACACACACCTCAGACCCGTCCTGACACTGGTTTCTTTGTGACTGAAGTAAGGCAGCTGCAACTGCAGCTCCAGTAACCCGGACTGGAAGCACCAAATACAAGAGATAACGTTGAATTAGAAGGACAAATTCCCTCCAGGGACTAATTCGGAAATCCCCAAAGCCTCACTTGCAGTCTCACTTTCAAGAACTGGACCAACCTACTGGTGTGTTTTACAAGGCTTGTCTGAGGCTGGGGGATTTTTTTCTTCTCAGTCTCATATTTTAAGTTTTCTGTCTTTGTGACAGCTGCACCGTCTCCTTGAACTCAGCTTTCTAAGAAGTGACATTTACAGGCTTTCAGAAGTAAGTGGTGATGTCATGTATCGCTGATATGAGTGCCATGCAGAGAGGCCAATCCACCCCCTGACCACGAAAAGCAGCCACATATTTTAGCCTTTTGCATTTTTAGAAATGAGGCATGCGTACAATTAAGGTAGGCAACAATTTTAGGCAACTGAATTAACTATGGTGTGGCATTAAAGATGTGCTCATTAATAACATTTATTTCTGTGAGTTGTTCATGTCATCAGATCATTTTCTATAGCAAGGATGGTTCGGTTTATGTGACTGAAAAAATAATTTTATCCACTTTTTAATCGTTCATTTTCTGTACCACTTTATCCAATTTTGTACCGCTTAATCAATTAATGCGATTGCATTTATTGTTCAGTTTACTACTTGTTTCTACCAATATCTGCAGTAAATGAATAAAAGGCCTCTCGCCTGATTAATGCTTGGATAGGCTCCATCTTTAAAGGTTATACAGATGACCCAGATTGTGAATGACATCATAACTCTAAAGGTGACTTAATTTGTGAAAATATTTTCTATAACACTTTAGAGGAACAAAACTAAAAAGTTAAATTTTTTATACTTGGTCAAGCACTCTGATACATCCTCTCTTAAGTGGTCTCAATGACATAAGAAAAGAAAAAAATCTTTGGCTCCCACCAAACAACTAAGCAATCTTCATCTGAGGAATAACATAAAATGAATCTGCAACCAATGGATCTGCTGCAGATGGGCAGGAGAGGGAGTGCAGGGGCCTTCTGGAGAACTTGGGATGGTGCAGGTCTGCAGCTGAAGTAGATGATGATATACTTCAGGAAGAGGAGGGAACATCTCCAGCCTTTTCCATTAAAGGTTCAGACATGGAGGGGGTCAGGACCACTAAATAGCAGGGACTGCAGCTGGGGAACAAACTGGACTGGTCCGACAACACAGACAGCATCCACTGAAAGAGAGAGTCATCTGTAGTTCCTGAGGAGATGAGGGTACTTGTGTCTTCTGGTCTTTTATCTGCTGTGATCTGGTGGAGGATGTTGGGTGACTGGACATACTGGTGGGCTGGGCACAGAGCTGCACTCTCTGATGTGATTGGCAGAAAAGTAGAACCTGTAAGACCGTTCTGGACAGACACAGGAACCAGCACAGTCTGGTCAGAGGAGCATGTTTAGCTGCAGCCAGCAGACTCTGACATCCTCCCAAGATGAGGTCGGTCCGCCTGCCTGAAAAACTGACTTTTTTGGAATTTTTGTGGACATTTGAAGCTTTATTATTGAACAATAAATTGGGGATAAAGACATGTGACCAGCTTTTTTAGAGAGCTGAGTCCAGAGCCTTCATATAATAACTCATGTAACCAACATCTGGATAACTATACATGACATGGATAAAATATATTTTCACTCATTTAACAATTAAATTATTGACATCTGGATCCACAGCTATATTTGCCCCCTCTTCAAACCTTCTGGTTCAGTGCTAATCTACAATTTAAACTTTGAATTTGATACAAAACCGTTTGTTTGGCAAAAACTACAATTCAGCGCCATTAATGTAGTTCACAGAACGAGCTAAAAGAATCCTCTGTTACAGTATGTAGCCAAGATCAGGCCTAACAAATAAAGCCAAACTAGTGATAACACTGCTAGATGATACTCGCTGATGAAATGTAAATATGATGGATCTTTTACTGAACTACAGGAAGTGGGGGGCGATCAGGAGTACTTCCAGTTTTTCCACTTTAGAGAGGTCTGTAAAAACCCACTTCCTCCATATTTCAAACATCATACAGCAGAAGTGTTTATTACTCAATTGCCTAAACAAATGATCTGCGGAGGGAAAAAGCAATCATGTCGGTTCTTTTTAAATATTCGCCCACACCATCAGCAGCCAATCAGAAGGGGAGAAAAACGTCACAGCTGTGACAGAGAAGAAAGATTTCATGTTAAGCCAAACATGGCTTCATATGTTTAGCTGATTATGACTGTAAGGTGTGTTTAATGTCGACTACGTTATGAAGCCAACATCTGCTCAGGTTGTGTCCTGCACCATATAAAGTGTTACTATGGTGGCCCATGCAGGAGCGTGTCGGGCGAACCCGGAAGGGGTGACGTAATCGGGATTCCTGGCGAGCAGGAAGACGCAGCACCGGATTGGGAGCGTGTTGGATGTCCCCTGCTATAAGAGCTAGAAAAGTGGAGGAAAATGATCTCCGATGCTGCATTGGGCTTTTATCTGTCCCGCTTTCTTCTCATGGAGGTGAAATAATAACGGGAGAATAAAATAATCCTTTCAATTGTGTAACTGAAACAGATCCTGCAACGCTTCATCCGATTAAAAAATAATAATAATAAATGTGAAATTATGATGAATACATCTTAAATAGAATAGGGCAATGGGTTATTTTCCATTCAGTCCCTTTTTGTTGTTTCAGAACCATAAAAGTCCCGAAGACAAAATGACAGGGCCCCACATTTAATAATCAGCCCTGATGGCTCAGGATTTTATAAGATATAAGCGAATATCCCTGCATTACGCCTGAAGCACGTCGCCTAGTTCAGATACTGTATACGTAGATATGTATGTAAACAGAAATGTTGGCATAAAACGTATTACTGCTGTGAAGGTCAACGTTATTATACGTATTTTTGGCCCAGACATGTTGACAGTGTATGTATTTTTGTTGCGCAGAAACGTTAATTAAAAACGTTCCTCTCTGGGACTGGTTTGAATAATTACTAACCAGTATACAAACCATTTCTAAGTGCTAAACAAGTGATAATTTAATTAATTTGTTGTATTTAATCTTCTTCAATGGTTTCTTCTTCTTCTTCTGTTTTTCTTTAATTAATTTACTTTGTTTTAAAGTTTCTTCTCCCCCAATGCCTTTAATGTTTCATATAAAGCACCTTAAGTTATCTTACAGTATACATGAAATGTGCTATTAATAAACTTGCCTTGCCTAAAGTAGGCTAAAATAAAAGGTGAGTGGAACTAAATGAAGATATTTTTGTGTGCTTTAAGAGCCAGCTCTTCTACGGGAGCTCGACTAAAAGAACTGAATCTTTGAAAAGACCCAAACTTCCCATGAAAAATATTTGTCTCCATTTTTTAGACCGGAAGGCTTTAGCCGTCTCTTATGTTCATGTCTAATGTTTGAGCCCTGAACGAAGAAGAATTATTTTGCTTTAATGTTTTATCTTGCACGTGTTTCTTTTCTTATTTACAATAATGATCTCTTACAACCCAGGTTTCTCTGTAAACATGACCATCTATTCACACTGTTTTATTTGAATCCCAGCGTTTGGATGGAAAGTCTGCTCCATGTATGGTTTATTCTGAATGTGCAAACTAACTCGGATTGAGATCGTTGCTAACACTTTAAGAGGAACTAACCGTGAGTTCATCTGTGTTTGTGTTCCAGTGTTAATGGAAGCAGTGTCCCAGTGGGCCTGGATGGCGCTGAAGCCCACCACCATGCATCCCCGGAGTGCTGAGGTGGTCCCGCGCCTGCTGCAGACACATTAACCGCTACCAGGAGGTCACCGATGGCTTCCCATCCTGCCTGCTCAGTGCTCAGCGTGCCCTCCACCCGTAGCTGTGATGAAGACCGTCAGCCGTGCCCAGTCCCGCAGCAGCCCCCCGCTGGTCCAGATGAGGCACTACACCCCGGGGGTCTACCCTTTCCTGTTCCCATCCGTCATCAGCTCCCTGCCTCAGCTGCCGCCGCCGTCGCCTCAGAGGCTGCAGATCCAGCAGCCATCGAGCAGCGGCAGCACACCGTCACCAGTCGGTGAGTTCCTCTGACCCAACGGTCCAACTCCGCTCACTTCTAACAGACTCAGCGTATGAAACGGACACGGTAACCTCCCAGGATGAGCCATCACTGGATGCTTGGGGTGTCTCTTTGATGTCTCTTGTTTATGAGAGTACCAAAGAAATGTGAACACAGGGATGCCCACATTGATTTTTTTCAGGGGTGGCCATGGGGTGGGCAGAGAAAATTACAGGGTGGCCGAGGGTCATTCAGTTAAATATGCAGAACTACATGTAGACAAAACATGAATTGGATCAGTTTGTCTTGACGGATAGAAAAGCTCCTAATCAGCAGTGTTCCTAGAAAAATTTCTATTGATTAGGATTTGTTCCTATGTAACAATTTAGTGCTTGATAACCATAAAAATTTTCAAGCAGTGGGTTATGTTATAAGCACGAAATTGTGTAATTTTAGTAATGAATAGAAGGTACAGTATTTCATAGACTTTCCTTTTAACAGCAGTATCCACATCAAGGGTCAGACTGGTTCAGTGTTTATAACTGATAAAAAAAACCCTTACTGCACACATCAAACCCTGAACTAGTACTACTTTATAGGTAAACTGTTGATTAATTTACTGACTACTACTACAACTACTACTACCGTCATTTAGCAGAGGCTTTTATCCAAAGCGAGGTACATTTGAGAGAACAACACAAGCATAAATTCAAGGAGTAGGATACAGTTTCTTGCTTTTTACAGTTTTACATAAGACGCGGCTGAGTGTTTAATACCCCTTGTTGTGACGCATAGCCATGGTAACTGGCTCTGGCACAGCACCTGCAGCCCGGTCGGTGCAGCTGTTATATTATTGCCAGAAATCAGCCTTGATAGTGAAATGTGATGGAGATGCTGCATGTTTATGTTGTTGGTGCAGATTCTGAATGAAAGTCCCGACTGGAACCAGAACCACCTGAACTATATTCATATTCAATAACTACAAGAGAATCGTTCCAATCCTTAGACAGGAAGAAGATGACGCTGCATTAGCCTCGTGTTCACATAGAAAATCTTCCAAATGGATATTAAAAATGTTTTAGGTCAGATGTTCCTGGATGCAAATGCAGGCTAAAACCTGTTCTTAGTCTTTTATATGTCTGACTCTCCACGCCTGCTGTGTCTTAGCTGTGACATAAACGTGCAGAACAGCAGCTTCTCAGACAGAAACTGAGTATCGGCTGAACTTTCCTCGGCGCCCGTGGCCCCTGGCGTTTCCCAGTGCAATGGAAACGTTTTGGCACTCTGGTTTATGTTTCCTGAGCTCCGCTGCTTTCAGCCTTCAGCTCCACATGTTTACCCTCCCTCCGTTTTCCTCCTTCCACCAATACCTCGAAATCTGCTCTGACATGAAACCCAGTGGGCGGGTTGGGTCACAAGGGGATTCCTCTGGTGGGGAGGAGCTCAGGTGTGCTGCTCTGTGTGCAGCTGAAGGGTAAACAACACAACACACCTGGTTTTCCTTTAGTATCTGATACTTTTCAAATAAATCTTAATAAAATAAAATATAGCATAACTTCCAGCTTATTCTGACCAGAAAATATGTCATTTTCCATATGTGACAGTGTGTGGGTCCTGTCACTGTGTGTCTCCGACTGATCATGCGCCCTGGCTACTTGGCACCAGGGATATACCTTTGGCTGACTGGCAAGCGCACATGACTTTCACCCAGAAGGTTGATTCAAATGCATAGTTTCCTGTGAGTCGTAGGCCTGCAGACACTGGTTAACTTACTTTCGATCATCTCCAACCAGTCTGCCTAGTCTCCTCTGACCTCTGAATCACTTAAGTCTCCTTCCTTCCTCATACTGATCTCAGGTTGAACTTCATCATCCTCACCATGTCCACGTGACCAGACGGTGCCCTGTGATTGGCTGGATAGATATTTGTGGAAACGAGCAGCTAAACCGGTGGAGCTGATGAAGTGGACAGTAGCTGTAGCAGAGAATATTGTCAACCTGTGGAGTTCAGTCCTTTTAGCTCTTGACTGGTGACTTATTTTCCACTTTTCATGCAGTTTGCTTGTTTTCAGCAGCTCGTCTACGTCCTGACAGATCTCCAATGATGGTCAGAGGGCAGCAGGGCTGCAGACTTTCTCCCTGTTCCTGTTTAAGTGCTGGATTTTGACGTCTGCTTTGGATCATTTTCCTGTAGTGGAAGCAGGCATCGACCTTACTGTTTTTATGTTTCTATGCAAGCCGCAGATGTTAAACCCAAAACAGGACATCTTCACCCACTGGTTAAGTCTTCTTCCTTCACCTCCTAACTTCCCTTTAGATGCACTTTCCTGCTGATGTGAGCAGAAACTGAAGCTGAAAGTGGATAGGCAACTTTACGAAGCATTGTTTATGATCTTAAAAATACAGCTTTAGAATCTGAAGCAAGGGTCCGGGGGTCAGATTTTTCTATGAAGACAACAGTTGTCCAACAAAGTTGTCTGTTCGCATCATTGCAACGTTTTTCTGTGTGAGTAAACAAGATGAAAAGAGTGTAGCAGCATTAATACAGTCTCACCTTGCAGACGCAGACAGGACAGGGTTTAGATATGAAATATGCAGCAGCATCCGCATCAAAAAACAACAGCAAGAACAAAAAGTAGATAAAAGAAGAGCAGCTGCCGTCTCCTTCTTGATCAGCCTTTTATGTGCCAAGCAGACTAAAACAGACTCTGTATTATTTACAACATTAGAGACAAAAGCATAGATGCGAGGCTGTATGATGCAGAAATATCTGCTCTCGTCTGAACTTTGGACATCAAACAAACACAAATAGAGAAAAAAATCCAAACAAATGAAAGAAAAGGCGAAGGAAAGCTGTCGAGTGTTTGGAGATTTCCAGCCATGACAGGCGTCTCCGGGGACGCGGTGCTGTGGGTCAGCAGTCGGGTTTTCCCGCCGCCCGCCTGCTGCCTCCGCCGGGGATCCACAGAGGAAGCTGAACTCTGCTGCGTACATCACACCTCCGGGGACCCGCGTGGCCCCGGCAGCGCCACTGGCACGCCTGCATGTGTGAAGAATCCTGTCCTGTGTTACACTACAGAGATGGAAGGAACATGTAAAACAATAGGAATTATCATATCAAACACGTTCAGATCCATTTATTTACATCTGATTCAGTGTTCAAAGACTGACGCCAACATTGTTTACAATCAGAGATGTTCTTTTTGTGCAAGTCCAAGTCAGTCTCAAGTCTTTAGCCTCGAGTCCACGTCACACACAAGTCACCTTTAGTTGTCCTGAGTGATTTCCCATCGAGCACCTCCTCTGTAATGCTCTGCTTAGAGGACTGGAGTACAACCCAAAGAACATGAAATGCATTTAGTAACAGCTCTGACCTTCTGATGCTCTACCCTCCTCTGCTATTTGCTTTGTTGTATTCATTAGGAAAACCTGCAGGTGAACATGGGAATTTACTCAGATATGTAAATAACTTATCCTCCTCCTCCTCCTCCTACTACTACAATCATTTAGCAGACGCTTTTATCCAAAGCGACGTACATGTGAGAGAACAACACAGGCATGAAAACATAGAGTAGGATGCAGCATGAGCAGGTGGACTGCTGGTCGTCCATGTAGTCAAGTGCTAAGTGCTACATATATATACCTTCTTTTTCTGTGTGTGTGTGGAGTGTGCGCATGTGTGTGAGTACACAACAAGTCCCTTGTAAAATTAAAACACGCAATGGGCTTTATGCACAACTCAACTACTTCCTGAACTTAAGCCAGCTCCTTGTTTCCTGTCTTTCATTACTGGATGAACTGATTAATCCAGGTGTGTCTGACCTCAGTAAATGGCCGGACACACCTGGATTAATCAGTTCATCCAGTAATGAAAGACAGGAAACAAAGCAGCTGGCTTAAGTTTCAGGAAGTAGTTGAGTTGTGCATAAAGCCAATTCGCTGTCAGAGAGCCATGGTACGGTAAGTGCATGGAGCAGTTAGTGCTGGTCAGGTTGGACACTTTAAGTGTGAAAAAGCTCTTCAAAGAGACGAGTCTAAAGTTTGCTCTTAAAGGTAGAAACTTATCCAAAACTTTTTCATGTGTACAAAACTCCATCTAGACCCACATTTGAAATACTAATTACTACAATTCATAGTGAATTCCCTGAAAGTAGAGAGAAGCCCATGTTCTGCTTCTTAGGGCAGGATCGCCAGCTGTCCTGCAGGTTTTACACAAGTGTCTTCATAAGTCTGTCAATGATTTGACTTACAGACCCAATAAAACCAGCTTGTGGGTCTGAGACCAGTTCAGTCCCAGTTTAACACAAGTTTATGGAAACTGTTCAGTAAACGTTTCATTCTTCTTCTGAGGGGAGCCATTCTGAAGGAGTTAACCTTATTTCTTATTACAGGCTAACGTTTATTCTGCAGTGGCTCAAAGCTTGTTGCTAAAGATGCTAATGGAAGCGAACAGTCTCACCTCTGCAGGTGTGTTTTAAGGTGGATGTGGTGGATCCAGCCTCTTGGGTTTTACTGCAGATGTCGCAGCCTCCATCTTTATTAAGGTTTTCATACCGTAGAGTTAACATGGTGACTGACAGCTGTGATATAAACCAACTCATTAGGATCAAGACCTGGTAGAAAAACCATCAGATGGCCTCAGTCCTTCTCTTTTACTGAGTCCTCCAACCTGAGCAGCATGAGGAGCCAATGGAGAGGAAGAAACCTCCATCAGCTCCAGAAACACAAAGGAAAACCTCCATCAGGACCAGAAACACAAAGGAAAACCTCCATCAGGACCAGAACCGGGAGGGAGGTCCATGTTCCTGGTCTGATTGGGGTGGGGGGGGGAAGGACAGAGGGGTGGACCAGCAGGATGACTGTAAGCAGGGGTTCCTGCTGAGGAAGAAGAGAAACAATGACTAATAATGATAATTCTGAGCAAACAGAAGGAGAAACTCTAAAAAGTAAATGTTGTGATGTGTGTGTTGCTGTGTGTGTGTTACCACGTTACCATTTATTCACCTGCAGAAAGGTTCCTGGGCAGCGTCTGATTTTTTTAACTGAAGACAGATAAATACTGAATGAAAGAGGATAAAAAGCATCAGTGGAATCTGCAGAAAGAGAAGTTAGCTTCAGGGCCAGCAGCCATCATCCTGCTCATGTTGCTCAGGTACAATGTTCAAATCAAACTTTATTTACAAAGCTCTTTTCCTACAAGATAATATAGCCCATCCCTCCCCACCCCCATAGACTCACTCACACACACAAACACAAACAGCTGTGACAAGGCAAGGTAGCGAGAATCCCAGTAAGGGCCCCCTGTGGGCGGCCCCTCCACACTGACGGAGCCCCACCACAGAGCCCCACCAGGCCCAGAGACAGACCAGGCTGGACTTCACAAATAGCCCCCAACCACCCCAGATGCAGCCCCGGCACGGAGCCCCCCATAATGAGAAAACTCTGGAGCTAAGAGCAAGAAAATAAAAATTTAAATAAAATTAGGTTAAGTGGAGTATTAAAACCAGTAAAAAGCCATATTAAAGAGGTGGGTCTGGGTCTTATTTTAGAAATATCACCAGTCCTGGTGGTCTCTGGCAGGCTGCTCCACAGGTGGGGACCATAGTGGCTGAAAACGCTCCCCCCTGTCTGTCACTAGCAGATGTCAGGGTCCGCCAGGGCCGATATGATAAAAGCAGGTCAGGTCCTCTAAGACATTTAAAAGCTAATAAAAGAACCTTAAAACTTATCCTGAAACACAGGGGAAACCAATGCAGCGATTCTAAAACCTGCGTCCTCCTTTACACATTGTGAAGGTTTAAAAACTAAAAGGTAGCTAAAACCTCCGTTTTGTCCTGGTTGAGCTGAAGGAAGTTCTCTGTTGTAAGTTACAGTTAGTTTGCTTCAAAGCAGAACAGAACAGTTACATAAAGCTAAGCTGGCAACACCGCATCAGATATTACTTTGGATAGCTGCAGCTACGATGGAGGCGAGACAGCCTGATACTGAATTACTGGATGACTGCAAATGTGTAGATATGAAGGTCCTTCAGAGTTGTTGCTATTTTGATGGTTCACCCTTGTGGATCTTTGCGGTCGTTGTTTGTCTTACTCTTGTCACTGTTGTAGAGTTTTGGTTAAAACCTCTCCACACGATGATTTTGAGACGTTAAACATCTGCAGTATATGCTGCAGTTCTTCCTCCCCGGCTATCAGATCAGCAGAGAATAACTCTTCCACCCTGAGTACCGTCAAACCAGTTTGTGTGTCTACAATCAAGCATCAAATCTTGAATCTCTGAAAAAGAATATTGTTTCAATTAATCAGAACCAAAAGGAGATTTATCGCTGATGAGGACGGGTTTATGAAGGCTTGTGTGCCAGGGCTCAGACTTGGCCTGATTTGATTCCTTTATATAGGAAACATGTTGAGTCACCCCCGACCCTCAGCAGCGTTTAAGCTTCATCCTGCAGATGCAGACTCTGCAGCAGATCCTGTGTCACTGCGATTCATTCAGTCTTCACAGTGAATGCTGAATGAGGGAGCAGCAACATCCTTTTGATGTCTTACTTCAGAGTGTCGCAGTGTTCATGCTGTCCAAAGCGTTCAGAGCTGAGCAGAATTTTAGTGGAATAAAAACTTTGCGTCTTTCTGTCCTTGCTGTGAGGCCCTGAAGCGCCTACTACGGGCCGTTTCTTTAAACTGATGGTGACCTCTGTAGGTTGAGTTCAGGACGACACAGCAGTTTTTAGGCAACAACAATGACTGTCTTTTAAGGAAGGACTAAACATAGACACAGTGTAAAATGGGGTTTATGTGTGTTCCTGTTGTCAGGATGCTGTCCTGTGTGGCTAGCTCAATAGCCGTGTCCAATATGAGGATGTGGAAGTCTGAAATTAGCAACAAGCACAGGCGCAGAGGCTGATTCTCCATTCCTGAGCTCTGTTTCCACATGTCTTTGTGCTCTTCAGTGTTTCTTTCAGCTGTGCAGCTGCCCGTTAGGCACAGAAGAAGAAGCAACGCTACAAACAGCATGCTGTGTTGATGCATCCCCCTCCTGACCATCTTCAGTGAAACTAGCCTGAAATGCAACCTGACCATTCAGAAAGAGGCTACGCTGATAAACGTCAGATAGCTGATTCTGCTGATATGACAAGAATATTCAGTTATGGGTCATATATGGGCGAATAATGTACATTTAGGACCACTTTTGCCTGCAGTGTGAACATAAACCAATAACCTCCTGAGTTCCTGGTTAAGCGCCTGGCAGAACTAAATAAATGTGTGAGAAACATAGAGTGTAAAAAGAATGGCCAAACCCTAAAACCACGTGACCCATAGGATTCACATTGGGTGTTTCCTTCCTCCGCCATCTTTGCACCGTCAAGCGTCTCGTGACTGCCGGAAAGTCCATAAATGGCCGACGACGAGGGGCGGAGAGGTACGGTGGCCCAGAAGTGTCACAGCAAACAAAAGCCACAACACTACAAAATAAACCGCAACACAACAAAATAAGCCACAACACTACAAAATTAAGCACAACACTACAAAAT
>JAVQJG010166168.1:0-11052 GCA_036024015.1 Craterocephalus amniculus
GATAGATAGATAGATAGATAGATAGATAGATAGATTATTATTATTATTATCATTACTTGAATCCAAAGTAAACATGAGTGCATAAAATACTTTTATGGGGAACAATATAGAGCCTTGAAATCTGAAATGTTGTAATCTTGTCATTACTATCATCTGTGGAAAAGAGGCACTTTCTGGTCACCAGACAAATGAAAGGAATAAACACAAAGATGACTTAAAAATAGGGTTTTCTGACATGAATTCATTATTTTAGATGCAACCACAGAAACTGCACAACCCTGACATATCTCCTGCTGTGATAATTATGAAGGAAGAATCTTGTTTGTTGAGCAGTTTCTGTGTAAAGATGAGAAAATAAAGTGCATTATTGATCATATTACAGTGGGAGGACAGTCAGCTGAGACTATGGATGCTATGATGCTGTGTTTTTGGAGAACAAAGCATATCAACCTAAAAAATGTCAAACTGTAGCAGCTGTCCATCAGGAGATTGTGCAGATGATTGAGCATGTATAGCAGTTTTCCTCGCATCGCGTCCTAAAGCTGTTACTGAGCCTGGTGTTCGATGCCTGTCCTGTCCCAGTCTGCACCGTCCCTCCTGGTCCAATCACCATCCCAGAAAATAGCACCGCCGACATCCAGGTGGTAAAAATCATCTCCGGCAGCGATGTGAGCCTGACGGTCACAGTCAACCCAGAGGATTTGTTCTACATGAAAGGGAACATCCTGATGGTAAAGAAAGGCCTGGATTATGAGGTAACTCCCCACACATCATGAATATAACCCTGCAGCCATGGGCGGCTCTAGGGGGGGTCCAGGGTGGGCCAGTGCCATGCTAACACCATTCAATCCTGGTCCTCGAGGTCTGCAGGTCCCTGCAGCAGCACAGTTGAGGTGTTATGATATATTTTTATTCCGATCAGACATTTAATTAAAAGCGCTCCATGCAAACGCAGCTTCTGAGAACGGCCAAGAATGTTTTGTTAATACCTGAGAACATGATTAAGGATAATTAATGAAGTATAATGTCATCTTGTATATCTGCTGGTGTGTGTTGCAGTCTTTGCCCAGTGCGACTCTGGTGGCGTGGGTTCGGTGCAGCAAAGAGGACTCTCCATCTGTGAGTGTTTGTAGCAGAAACAGCAAATAACCACCTGAGAAAATGAACCAGATGCTTTTCTCTTTAGTTTCACAGTTTCATGATTTAAATGTTTCTCTTTCCTCCAGGTGAACGAGTCTGTTGAGGTCTTGGTTGAAAATGTAAACGATAACCCTCCGAATTTTGCACAAAACCACTACGTGCTGGAGGTGAATGAGGTGAGCAGGTTATATCTCCGCAGGTTGTTTTGGTCATGTCCTCATGTTTCTGGTCTCATGCTGAGTTCTGTGTCCTGATCAGCTCGTTCCCATCAACTCCAGTATCGGTCTGATAGAAGCAACGGATGTAGATTCAGAGCCACTGTACTACCGGTTAGAGCCGGCCACGGTAAGAAGGACCAGCAGCGTAATTTGTGGAGTATCGCATCATAAGAAGTTATTTTCCACAACCATCTGGGGAAAGAAACTATTTTTGTAAAAATACAAAAAATACAAAAAAATCATGTGAATATAGGTAATCAAAGTTCTTGAATTTGGGTTTAAAAAGGGCAGCAACATGTACCTAACCCTATAGGAGAAACAGAAAAAACTCAAATAATTGTTTAAGTCTAAAACTAGACTTTTTAATGTGGAAACATATGAGCCTGACTAAACCTGGACTTTTAGATTACATGGAAATATGTAAGTCTGACTAAAATTATACTTTTAAACTACATGGAAACATGTTAGTCTCGCTGAAACTAATTTTTTAAGACTTCACTTTTAGATTATATGTTTAAATAAAATATAAACTGATAGTCTGACTTTAAAATTACATGGAAACATGTAAATATCACTGAAACTCAGTTTTCTAAAAATAATTAGATTATTTGAATAGAACATAAACCATAAGTCTGACTAAAACAATATGTAAAATACATGTAAACATGCTAATCTGAATAAAAGTACACTTTTAAATTACATAAAAGCATATTAGTCTGAGTAAAACTAGACTTTTAAACTACATGTAAACTGTCTTTGACACTTCACTTGCTTGTTTTCATGTTGTTTGGCGTTTGAATGGAGACACATGCTTTCAATAATTCCTCTTAACTCTTGATTTTTTCCTTTTAAGAGTTGCTGTATAGACATAATTAACACTGTATCTGCATTTGACAACCCAGGAAAAATATTTCCGTCTGGAGAACATCAACACACCAAAGATACTTGTAAAAAGCATCCTGGACTACGACGTTGTGCAGAAGATTTCTCTGGTGTTACATGTACAGGTACATTAATTAAAACCTTGTCCAGGAGGGTTTTTGTTTCCTGTTTGGCGATTCTTAAGGTTTGCTCCTCTTCTTTCAGGACACGTTAAATGGTTCTGCCTCCAATGAGCCATTCTTCACATCCGTGGCCACCATTACGGTGCACGTGAAGGACGTGGACAACCGGCCCCCGTGGTTCCAGCCATGTGTGAGGACAAACTTAGGAAATGCCAAACTATGCGTGGGCAGTGGTTACAGAGGAAAAGTAAACCTCACGGAGAAGGAGGCGAGTTTCGGATTTAGAGTCCCCAAGTGGTTAAAAGTTTCGGTTTCATGTCACAGTTGTTGTTGAAAAGCTCTAGGGCCAATTATTGGAAAACACAAAGAGAGTAATTCCAAGGATTTTTATCTTCTGGCAGCAAAAGAGCAGGTCAGACATTTGTTGTGTACATAGATATGGACTGAGAAGCTAACGAAAGAATAAAACTAAGTAAAATTATTTATTTGATGTTATTGAATTAAGGTTAATTTGATCTACAGGAAGGACCCCTGGTGTTGGAGCCTGGACCAGTGTTTGCAAAAGATGGAGACAGAAACCGGAGCGAGCAGATCAGCTACAGAATACTACGAGGTTTGAAATGATGCAAATACAGCGAGTTCAGCTGGGAAGCTTAGTTTGGACTGTTAAATGTTCCCCCTGCATGGATTTATTTACATTTATACAAAAACATAATAAATGCTGGGAAAATATAGAAAGAAGAAGACTGGGATAAAATTTCAGTAAATACAATAAAATATTAAATTAATTAATCACATAAAGATACAAAAATGCAAATGAAAAAGAATGAAAGCAAAGAAATTAATAAAAAGAATTATTTACATAAAAAATAAATAAAATAAATGAAGTCCAAAAGTGGTTTAACAGGGTTGATAAACGGTTACATAATCGTCATAGAGGTGTTTTAAAATGAGTTTTCATAAAGCGAAATGAGGACCAATGACATTAAAACATCAGACGTATTTTTATGTATGTCTTTATTAAATGCAGCTAATTCATATAAGGTAGGCTAGGAGATGTTTTCCAGAAGTATATTTTTTTAATTCCACTTTTATGTCCAAATTAGATCATTTATCTTGCTTAAGCTTTAAATAATTAATTGCGCATGCTCATTCTGACGTCCTGTCACCATGATAATAAGTGCTTTACAGTTGAGTCAGTTGTCAGCCATTGGCAAAGACTGAACAAGTAATTTTTCCAACAGACTAAAAAAACACTCAAATCTAAATGTGCTATTCTTGCAGCTTCTTTGCTAAATTAAATTAATGGTTTTGTTCCGTGAGTTTATCTGTACATGTTAAAATATCTCATTTTCACATTTTACTTTATAACAAAATCTGATTTTCTAAGTGGTATTTTCACAATTTTGTTAATTAAAATCAAAACAGAATGAACCAAACTACAATATTTTTTTATTTTGCCTATTTTGTATGTTTTATCCTTTTAGGAAATGAAGGAAATATATTTCAGATTGATGAGGAAACGGGGAACATCACAATGACCAAGGCTGCTGACATTGTTGGTCCAATAACCCTCACTGTTCTGGTAAGGACATAAAACTTCACAATTACTTCACTCATATTTATTGTATAAATATATATATAATGTATCTGTCCTCAAATAAATGCAAAAATCATATTGTATATTGTATCACTGGACTATTCACACTTTATATTGTATATTGTAGAAAGCTTAATTCCTTGTATAATTTTTATTTTTTTTGTAGACATTTTTAATTTTTTAAAGTTTTTGCACTGTTCTATTCTTATCTTTTGAGCATACCCGATAGATGATTGTACTGCTGTCACACCTAAATTTCCCAGTTTGGGATTAATTAAGTACTTCTATTCTATTCTATTCTATTCTATTCTAAAAAAAAGTTAATTTATTTAATTATATTATTATTATTATTTTACTAGTCTTTTCGGGCATTATAGTAGCAGAATTTTGGTCTGGCAGGCTACTATGTTGCATTTTCCTAATTGAAATTAAGGAATGAAAACTAGCAAAAATACTTTATCTACAAGGTTTTGTTTTCTCCACAAATATCTGCATTATTGAAGAATCATGAAAATCTCAATTTAAATAGAATCGACACCCAAAAAACTGGGAATCAAACATATGCCCTACTGCCCTACTAACTGTACTGTCTTAATAATCCTGACAGACATTATTAAAACCTTTATAACATAAGCAGTTATGCTGTGAGGGTAACGAAATGATCATTTCTGATTTCTGCCACATATTCAACAACAAACAATTCAGATTTATCAGTGACATATTTTCTCGTGGCTGTTAGGCTTCACAGGTGACCAACAGAGACCAGTTTGCAGTCACACAGGTCACCATCGAAGTGATGAAGAAGAGCAGGAACCCTCCTCGCTTTGAAAAAGAGCGATATGAAGGGTTTATCTACAGCAACTCTGTTCCAGAGAGCATGATCCTCAGAGACCGAAGCACCAACCGACCCTTCAGGGTCCGAGCGCATGACGAGGACTTCGCCAGCGTGAGCCGTTTTGTTTTCTGGACCATGTTAAACACTGATTGTGTCCCCATTTCATTCAAATTCACTTAGTCATGCTTCATCTAAAGAAACTTAAGGGTTGGGAAATTTTGCGAGAACAAAGTGGGGTTAAGTTGCCCGATAATACTTTTTATTAGGCGGCGTGGGGGAAGTTGGGTAATTTTTTCTCATTAACTCGGCATAAATTGTAGGGTTTGAGTTAAGTCAAAGGGTTTGATAATGTTCAAAATATAGTTATAACTAAAAATAGCAAATCAGTAATGTGATTTTTGACATAACAAATTTGAAATACATATGTTTTTCACATTGTTTTAGTTTTCTGTGCATTTTTGTGTCGCTTTGTGCACATCAGGGTGTGAACCCTGACGTGAAATACGAGGTCCAGTACAGCAGCTACGTCAACGTGACCTCTGATGGGTTTGTGATCCTGAAGAGAGTTGTGAAGACAGAATCCTTTGCGCTTCAGGTGACTGACCTAGCTGTTTTTTTTGTGTCTGCTGCTGTCATTGCTGTGGTGTAAAGCTGTAAAACCTTTTACTGCCTGCAGCTCCGAGCGCTGGACCCAACAACAAGCGAGTTTGGAACTGCAGCGCTCTCTGTTCGTGTCATACCTGGTAGGAACATCACTGTCTCAACCCTTTATACTCATATTTAGGTCTGTGATGTGCACATTTAGTTATGTATTTATCAAAGATGCATAGTAATGAAGTAGCAGTTCACACATCGACCACATGGTGGCGAGTGAGTAGCTATTGTCTTGGAGCGCCGCAGCTGAACCACCCGTGCAAAAGGAGCGCTGCAGGTTTTCCTCCTGCTAAAGAGCGCTTCTAGGATCAGAAAAACCCTCGTTCAGAGATTCTTACAAGCTCTGATTGCTTCAGAAGTGAAATGTTCCCTGATTTTAAATCTTAGACTTAAGTGGTGCCTGTATTTCCAGCCTCCAGCGTTGGACCATTCAGCCTCCAGAACACTAAAAAGCCTTGAAAAGTACTCTTATCTGAGGCAAAAGTCCGGATTTAGTGTTGCAAAAACAAAAGCGCTTAATTCTAGGATTAACTATGTTCATCTATAAACTAGAAAGACCTCTGAAAAATAGCTTAAATAGTTTAGATAAAACTGGTTCAATAAAAAAGAAGCTTTTAAAGGTAAATTAAGTCATTTAAAAATTGAAAACAATCTTTCAACAAAGTGGTGATATTTTTCCTTCCCTTTCTATTTGCCACTTATCAGTACTGTAGTTTTGAAAGTCAAACACTTTTAAAGTCTTTTAAGATAACAATTCTTGTAAATTTAGGATTGATTCAGAAACTGCTTAATAAGAATCTCAATGTGAACAGATTTTGTCTGCACGGCTTATTAACACATGTAATGCTGTGTTTTTACGTTCCTGCACGGCTGCTGCAGCAAAAGAAACTTTGACTGTCTTTCAAACTAAAAATTTCAAAGTATAAACAATATATTCAAAGTTGACTGTTGTCTCAAACAGCTACACAACACATACTGTACGGAGACTTTTACTTTTACTTGTAGTACTTGAGTAGCAAACTTTTATTAAAACTACTTGCAATATTTAAGTATATAAAACGCTGAATACTTCAGTACTTCTACTTAAGTACGATGCTTCAAAAACACTTGAACTTCTACCCAAGTAACTTATTTCATTGAGTACTTTTACCTGAGTAGTATTTCATACATCTCTGGTATTTATCATGCTCCACTTCTGGGTTATGATAAAATATTATTCAGTTCAACATTTTCCTCACCTTTTTTTGCATGCAAGCCTCGGCCTCAAGGTTAATTACACCTTTAAATTTATATTTAATACTTAAATAATACTACTGCCATGCAACTATTTTTTTGGAAGCCCTGAAATAACTTTACCACTTTAACTTTCACACTAAGAAAAAAGCAAGAGAGAATTTTTTCTTTGCATTTTCTCTTCTCTTTTGAACAAGAAAATACAAATAAATAGTTTTTAAGAAATAGTTAAAATTAAATTAATGATAAAATAATGACAGTGAAATGATCAAAATTTGAAACAGCGATGGGAAAACAAACACTTTCTCTTGGTATTACATATCCAAACCAACTGGTAGAGATGGTTTGCGTTTATTTAATCAATCCTTTACTAAAATTCATGATAATCACTGAAAGATTTGCTTTATCAAATGGCAGAGGAGGAAGACGAACAGTTAAGCCTGTAATGCTTTACAGTTTAAACTAACAGCCTGAGAAGATCGTGCAGCATATAAACCTTCTAGTACTGGGTTGGACCCCCTTTTCTCCCCAGAACTGCCTTAATTCTTTGTGTCATAGATGCAACAAGGTGATAGAAACCTTCCTCAGAGGTTCTGCTCCATGTTGACATGACAGCATCACATCCACGATGAGAATCTCCCGTTCCAACACATCCCAAAGCTGCAGTCATGGATGTAGATGTGGTGAATGTGGAGCCGTTGATCTGATCTGTGTGACATGGAGCATCATCCTGCAGGAAGCAGCATCAGAAGATGCTCCACTGTGCTCAGAAAGGGACAGACATGTGACTGTAATGTGACTGTAAATGTTAAAGTGTAACCTGGCGTCCTTTGCCTGTCCTCCTCCACAGCCGTGGCCATCCCGTCCCCTTCCAGCGTCGGCTACCGCGCGGGAGACATGGCGCTGCTGGGCCTGATCATGGCGGCTCTGCTGGTCCTTTGCCTGATTGTGATCGGCTTCTTGATTTCCCGCCTGTGGAAGGGAAACGGCAGCATGGAGAAAATATGCCAGGTCAGTTTTCATCATCATTTATGGTCCTGGAGGAATGTTGCTAATAGTTATAATGTTTATTTCTACTCTGTTCTCTGTGTGATGAGGGACAGGCAGGCACTTCCATACTGTACATTAACGGTAAAGACAGAGCCGGCTCATTAAGGCTCCTCCTGTGCAGCTTTCATGAATATTTACCAGCCGAAGGCCACAGAGGAGCTCTGTGTTAAAACCCTGCAGATGAACATAGCTCGCTCTTTTCAACTCTAGTCACAACTGTAGCGTTAAACAATGCCTGAATTTCCGCCATGCTTCATTCCCTGCTGTATTAATGAGGGGCCTCTGCTGCCTGCAGTGCCTGGGCCCCTGCCTGCAGACTGAGCAGCCTCGGACCGGCCACAGAGACTCCCTGCAGTACACCAACGACGGCTTCCAGAACGAGGCCGACGCCGGCCGCGGGGGCCCCAGGCGCTGGAACAACGCCTTCCCCCGACGCACCACCTTCCCTCAGCCCCGGAGCCGGTTCCTCCCCCTGGAGAAGCGGGGACACGCCTGCACCACCTGCGGCATCTACACCAACCACGTCCCTAAGGGCAGCCCCTCGGCGAGGCCGGCCAGGAGGAGCCGGGGAGACGGGGACGAGTACGGCATGAGGTCCATCGTGTCCAAGCAGCGCCGGAGGGAGGGCCAGAAGACGGTGTGGTTCAAGGAGAGCGAGGACTCCTCGGACATTGAGGTGGAGATTATTCCAGACACTGTGGGCCGGGTGGAGGAGGAGACAGAGGAGGAGCTGGAGGTGGAGATGGAAGGTGTTGTCAGAGACCCGGCCGCCCCGCTCCGTGATCCCGAGGGTCAAAGCACGGAGTCCGGAGAGGAGCAGGACCCTGGAGATATGAAATCAGAGCTGGGGAAGGAGGGGCAGGAGGAGGAGCGCTGACAGCAGAGGTCAGAGGTCAGACTGAGCGGGACCCTGCTTCCTCTCTTTTTGGATGCTGCCTCCTTCAGCAGAGGCCTCAGAGGTCCATCAGACTCTCCCGGCGTCTCTGAAACGCTGCGACACCTCAAGACCAGATCCGAGGATCCAAAAGGTATTTACCTGCTACTGTGAGTACTTTGGAGAACTGTCAAAGTGGTGAAGTGTAGATATTTTTCTAAAATGCGATAAAACTTAAATACATAATATGTTAATGAATTTGAAGCTTTAACAGACAAAAAGTCCAAAAAAGTCCAAAAATCTGATTTTCGGAGTCTTTACTGACCATCTTCATTGAAATTTAAACAAGTTAAGAAGTTGATGCTGTTACACTTAAAAAAAGAGAAATCAGAAATATTCATAAACAAGAAATGATATAATCAGCAGATTTACTGGTGGCAGGTGAGGGTGCCAAGATTGGGTATAAAAGAAGCATCCAAGAAAGTCGTATTCTTTCCAAGCAATGTGGGTAGAAACTTTTACCCAAACTGTCCCAAAGACACTTCACTCTTTCATGCATACTGTTCTCTGCTGTCAGCGCCGATTAAAGGATGTAACTTTATTGGAATTTGTTGTTACTTTTATCAAATTTTACTTTGTTTAAATTTCATGAATACAACCCAGTTTGTTGGTGGACACAACTGAGGTGGTTTCCTTGTAATTAATAAAACATTTAAGGTTTTGTTGCATTTCAGAAACTCCCACAGCTCTTCTGGAAATTTGTACATGAATTCTGAGGCCTATTTTTTTGGTTTTAATCTTTTTTCTTTAACATTGAACTCAACGGCATCGTGATGGCAGGTGTGTTTTTTTGAAGTTTTTATTTTCTTATTATTTTGATGTTAAATATAAAGACAAATTGTAAATCTGAAGCAGCTGAGGTTGACATGTAGTCTGAGATTTTGGTCAAATATAACATTTCAAGTTTGGAACAAAAACAAAATGTTTACTGATGTGTTAAACTTGTAAAATGTTCTGTTTTAAAGTTCTAAAAATGTGAATCAAAGACTTGAGATGTTTTATTTCTACGTTTTTGCTCCTTTTAAGAATTTTAGAAAAGTGTGGTGAGATTTTTATTACTAGTTTTTGACAAGTTTTAGACTCAGACCCTCAGATTTGGACTTACTGGTGTGAATCTCAGTGATTTACACTCACCGTCCATCGTGCTCTTACCGGGTTAGACCCACGTTTTCCTTCAGAGCCTCTAGTTGGTAATCCTGATTAGATGTTATACTGGGTGAAATGGTCCTTTCATTCTGATAGTTGTTAATACATTATCTATTCATAGAAAAGAATAAAAAAAATCTCTGTTGGAGCTGCAGTCTTGCAACAGAGGGGGCGTGGCTTATAATGGACAAAAGGGGGTGGGGCTTCCTGGCAGAGGTGTCTGGAAATCTCAATAACCAGATGAACCGAGTTGCTGCCACATGATTGGCTGATAACAGTAGTTATTTATGTTAATGAGTTAAACAAGTGGACCTTATAAAGGGGCCGGTGTCGTTTTATGCTGTGGGAACATTACTGAGTAAAATTCACATCTCAGCGAACCAGAATCATTTCAATGAAAAGTTTCCGTGTCAGTGTTGGTAGTAATAAGCCAGTAAGAGCAACATTTGGGTTGCCAGGTTGTGGAAAGTCTCTGCTGCTGGAAAGCAATCAACTATATTCCATGTTAGAAATGTTGGTGGCAGGTTTGTTGTATGAGAAATTCTGGATCCTCATAACAAAGATTCTCCCGATCGAAACCAAACCCATTTAATCCAGAGTTAGTTTTTATCTTCAGTTTACCCCTCCCCTCAGGTGAAGAGCCTGGGTCCCATCCTGCCCTACTGGGCTGGCTGCGGGTCTCAAACTTTTATAGGATAGCATACGTCTCCATTTCATAGTGATTTGCACTTTTAATAACTTTGTTTCTGGACATGATGATAAAAATTCTAAATAAAAGGCAGAAAAATGAAAGAATTTTCATAAATGAGGAGGATAAAGTCGTGTGGATTCAGTTCAGAGCTTGGCTTCTATATAGATATACATACTAAAGGCTAGATACGTCTTACCACAGGCAGCTGGCTGCTCTTAACATTGATTTAATGGGGCATGTAGTTTTTAAATAACCATAATTTGCTCAATTTTATACCGATTTTCAAACCGCTTGATTTTTTTTTATAAACCTAAGACAGTGGTTCAGACCCTGTGTATTTATGAATAATTCTAACCGTGAACCTTCGTGTGAAAGTAACTGACAATTTTTATACAAATAGGGACAAGGAATTTATGTTAATTCAGTCTTGAATTTGTTTTAATAGAACTTAACATAAGAAGTTACAAAAGGATCAGAAATACAGTTTGAAGTTACATTTTATGGCCAGCAGATGGCGCTGTGGTAATTGTTTTGTGGATTTTTTAAA
>JAVQJG010166182.1:0-25997 GCA_036024015.1 Craterocephalus amniculus
CCCCCCCCCCCCCCCCTGAAAACTCTTAGGGATCCATTTACCAGTCTTTTGAATGTCCGGTTTGAGGCACATCCTCTGAGAGACTTGCGTTGCCCTATTGAACCAGCATCAGTCTGGGAAGCTCATCAACAAAACTCTGGAAACTTTACAGTACAAAACCCCAAGCGCTGTTACGCAATTTAAGCTTGTTTCATTTGCTTTCCTAAAAAAACGGATGTATGCGAAGATTGTCAAGCATTTCTCATTACAGAATAATAACCCTCTTGATTTACCTCCCAAACACTGCAGTCATTTGTTGACACATTTTCTCCAGTAATGGAGACGGTTTCCGGTAGATGTGCTGTTACAGCAATTTCAACCATAAGCCCTGCATAAGTTAATACTGATTACACACTTTTTGCAGTCTTGTAAAAATGCTGCATCATCTTGCTTTCCCCAGGGGGATCTGAGGCATAACATGGTGATTGATCTGCTTTCCAAGATACTTTTGCTCTGCCTATCTTGTCTCCATTGCAGCAACACAGAGAAACGAAATGAACAAGCTCCTGTGGAGGGAAGCTTCTGTTCTCTTGTAATCTCTATAAAATGTATGATCCACTTTCATTTTCCTAGTGAGACTCCAAAATACACACCTGAGACCTTTGCCCAGATTAGCTGTACCCCAGCTCCCCTCCCCAGCAAGTGATATCAGAGCTATTATGTTGGCTCTGCAGATGAATAGACAAACATCCCGGTGCGCTAAATGAAGGGGAGTCTGTGAACTGTAATGAACAAAAGCTCTGTTGAAGGTTGGCTGCTATTAATGACTGGTTTTAGAGCGTGAGGGGGCTGTTTGGATTGTGGGCAAGTCGAGCCAGGCTGGGTGGGATCAGAGTCGCGTCGACAGGATATGCGAAGAGCCTTGTCGTGTTGAGAGAAAGAGAGAGCTGTAGTCTCACTTCTCTGACACGATGCCGTAAAGCTGTCACGGGCTGAAGTGGGGATTTGATGACGGCGCGCAGAGTTTGTGATGGGCGACTGTGTGAACTCGGCCTTTTACTCTGTAACATGAGCAGCGTCGTTCTGAAGTGGCTCAGCTGACGCTCCAAGCAGGCGGCCGACTCTCACACACACATGCACTCGGCACAGGAGAACAGTGTTCAGAGCTCAGAGCTGAGGGCGGCGTTACCCCAAAGGAAGAGGGGGGAGGCATTCAAAAGAATCTTAATCTGTGTTTGTTTCTGTCACTGTTTGTGTTTGCATAACCTTCTCAGATACTCACCCACCTTTATGTTAACATGAATGTGTTTCCATATGTGTGTTTTCTCTGCAGAGGAGCTGAGGTGTGCTGGGGTGACATGTCCTCCTCTGCAGGTGCCTTCCTGCCCCAAGGGTTCAGTCCTGACCAAGAGCTACACACCCCCTGCTGGCTGCTGCCCCTCCATACTGCCCCAATGCACTTGTGACCTCCGGGCCTGCCACAAGCCCCAGTGTCCGAGCGGACAGCATCCCGTTGCACTCACTCAGGCCAGCGGTCGGCCGGGAGACTGCTGTGATGTGTTTGAGTGCCAGAAAGGTGATTGCATGGATCGCTTCTCCACCCACTTTGATCGCTCTCCTGCTATAAGTAACGATTGCACAGTTGGGAGAAGCGATGTGAAACTGGGGAGATGTGTTTTTATCTGAATAAAGCTTTACTCCCTGCGGAGCAAGTAGTTACAGAAGAAAAGAAAAACTGCTGATTAGATAATTATTTTCCGGCTATTATCAGGCGTCAGTGCCTCCCAAGTGTTAATTTGCTTCAGTTCAGTTCAATTTCTTTTGGGTGTTGCAGCCACAATTTTTTCTATTGCCTAAAGATTTTTTTTTTTAATACTGGACTGGTCGCAAATAAACTCTATTATTATTTTTTTCGGATGAAACAGAGACAGAAGGAAAAAAGATGCACATAAGAGCAGATGTTGGAACTTCAGTAGGACAGGGAGGAGGGGGGACCTGTGGTATTGGCCTGTTTACTCTGTACACCCAACAAATATTCGCTGCTTTACTAACAGAACAGATTCCCATTCTGGCCCCTCCAGATGTATAAATGAGTGCCGTGTCCTGGAATTAATGGACTTAACAAGCCCAGTGACCAGAAAAGTGCTTAGGCTACGAATTTGCTTAACAGAAGTGCAGTGTCAAAGGGTTCCTGTCTGGTCACACGTCCAGAAAGGAAAAGGTTCAACAGTTCATTGATGGGAATGCTTTTTATGTGCTCCAGTCTGCCAGTGGGGAGAGTAATCGAGTCCGGCAGGCCGGCGGGGCCTGAATGGCAGCCGTGGGGGCCGTGGGATCAGTGTTTTGATAACAAGTGTCTGCTGCTCTTTGGACCTGGGGCTTGATGCCTTTTGTGCTGCTTCTACTCTCCGTTAGGCCTGCATGACTGCGCGGCATGTCAGAAAGGTCCACAAACAGGGACATGAACGAGGAGGAGGACATGCACTGAGTTAACTCCCGACTCCTGCAGCTGCCTCCAAAACAAAATGCAGCATCATAGAAAGTCTAAATCACTTTCAATTGGCATTCTCCACTGCAGCACATTTTCTCCAACCTTGCATTGTCTCTTTGTGTGTAGCTTGGACTGATTATCTTGTTTCCATTGCCCGCTTGGCTGGGGGCTGCTACTTAGTCAGGGTCAGTGCGTGCGCCAACAATAAACTCCACCTGTGTGTTTTGGCTTCCTTGAACGACGAACCCCATTTCACTATTTGCTGCAGAGTAGCTGCATCTGTGTGACAGTGCAGATCTGGCCAATCTGTCCTGACCTGAAGTCACCCGACGTTACAGATGATCCTGTTTAGCTGCTGTTTATCAACACCAGAGCTGGCACCTCTTATGCATATATCCCCCATTGTCAGGCTGGACTGCCGAGTCGATTCAGGCCTGCACATGTTGTATTGAGATTTATGTCGGTGTTGCAACAAGGCTGAGATCACCACTAATGATTCTCAGGGAGCTCAGCTTGACTTTGTTATAAACATGCAATACAACAACAGCCTTGTTCTCAAACGTTGGGGTTGATAAGGAGGAAAGGGGTTGGTTTAGTTGCACATATCGAAAGCTGATGTTGATGAATTCCATCATTATAGATCTCTGGGAAGTTTCTCACAGTGGATGTGTCTGTAAAGCCGCAAGAGAAACCAGAATGACTAGGGAATGATTTAGACAAGCTTTTGGTCGATATTTTACAGACTGTGCATTTCCGCATCCAATCCCAACCTCAATTTAGAGGAGACTGAACATTAAAAAGCATGACAGGAATTTCGACTCTGTGCCGCAAGTTGTTTTAGGGATTACCATTAACAAACACAGCGGAAATCACATGTGAGCATCCTCTCATGTGACTTCCTATTGCTTCTGTGAGCGTTAAAAAGCCGTATCCTCGCCTTTTGATTTCAGGCAGCGAAAGCGCATATTGCATTTTCTCTGCTTGGTTTTGCTGCACGCAAAGCGGGACAGCAGGACTGAAAGAGTGAAGAGATTGCGGGAAGGGGGGGGGGTGAAAAAAAGGCTGAAATTTGGCAAGGAGGAGAATAAAAGATCAACAAATCCCTGCTTCGACTTTCAACTTGGCTGCCGCACCTGCTTTGTGTTAAGAGTGCAGCGCTGGTTGTCGAGAGGCATGGGGTCATTGGCGCAGACGCTTTGAGTCTGCACTCAAAGGTATGGCGTACAGATGCCGCTGTAACCTCTGCTCTTATTTATAGAAACTGCTGCCCCCACATCTGCTCCCATCTGCGTAATACATTTATCTAGCTTACTAGCACTCCTCTGCGAGTGTGGAGACTTTCTTACATAACCACATTGTCTCACTTTCCTCACGCTGAAGTGGGTTTTGATGAAAAGGTGGTTACTATGATCTTGCAATGTTGGGGGAAACTAAAACTACTGTGGTGTGACGCGAGGTTGTAATATTTCTGTTCCTGTGGTTGTAAAAACCCAAATGAATTTTGAATGCATCTTTTGTAGTTATTTTTCAGTGTTTCCTTCATCCGTTTCCTTCCTGCATCCATAGATTCAGACACATTTCAGCACTTGTTGATCACTTAAAAGATATGGTGTAATGGAAGAAATCTGATTCCAAGGCTGGTAGATTGTAGCTGAAACTGAAAGCTAAATGCTTAGATGCTTTTAGGAACGACAGCCCAGAGCATTGATTCACTCCACCTGCCACCAGCACTCTGAGCCCAGATCCTGCCAAAGCCTCTGACCCATACTGTTTTCTTTTACTCTGCACTGCAAGAGTCCAGAGTCTTTTCAAGACTTGATAGATCCCTGTGAAATTCCTCCCCACTGACTCGGTTTCATTGTCTGATAAATACCATTTTCACCCCGAAGACCTAACCCTCAGCTGTCAGTTTTTCTCTGCACCATTTGGATTAGATAAACATTCCCCTCACAGATAAAACATGATCAGATGTTTATGAATTTCGAGTGAAAGCAGTAATCATGCACAAATATCTAAACCAAGCATCATGTTAAATCTTATCCGTCTCACATGGGATTGCGCTGAAGGTTAACACGATTCCTATTTTCTATGTTCTTCTCTTTAGTTTCTCCCAAGTGTGTCCACAACGGGAAAGAGTTTTCTGAGGGAGAGGTGTATCGCATGGACCCCTGCTGGCTGTGTCAGTGCCGAGGAGGAATCTCCTTCTGCTCCAAGGCAGAGTGTGCCGAGCTGGACTGTGAAAACTTCTACATTCCTGAGGGCGAATGCTGCCCTGTCTGCATAGGTACACACATTATTATGTTGTTATTTTGTTTGTGGCATCCCTTTCCGGAACATCACACTGCTGTAATGGGGGGATAAAAAGCTGATTTAGCAAAATGCATGCTTCCTGGCACACGCTTTGTGATGGCTTTCTCGTATCGCCAGCTCTCGTAGTTAACATCCACGGCGAATAATAGGAGCCAGTCAGGGATTCATTGGCGCTGGGGAGAGTTTAAGTGTGTGCAGCTTGGCGTGCTAAGATCAGAACCCGGCTTAATGGGGAAGCACTTGCAAAAACACATGTGCTCAAAGCCAGGTAGGGAGCTCCGATATGTGTTTTTGGCATTGTTAAACAAAAAGGGCTTGCAGCCCATATGGCAACAACATTACGGACTGCGAGGAACTTGTAGATGGAGCTGGTAGCCAGCTTTGGCCTTTTAGACTGTTAATCAGATGCATGAGAGTGGGAAGAGGACAAAGAACTGCTAGTGTTGGGGGTATCACCTCATAGTCTGCACGTCTTTAGATGTGCATGCTTTCATCATTTGCTGATGATGTAAGCTGCTCTTTCTCACTGCAAGAATCTCAATTTATAACATTAGAATTAACGCGTAATCTGGGGGAAGAGATTAGCTGGTTGCAGTTTCTACTGTTTGTGAAAGAGGTTGTTGGGAAGCATAAACCCCAGAGAGATTTAATCTCCCAATTTCTCCTCAGCTCAACAGTTTTTCTTCCAGTTTATGGTTTTTGTTTTGCATCCCAAACCTTTGAAATTTCAGTTTATTCTTTTATAACTTTTAACAACACTGTTTAGTGAGGGGGCAATAAATATTTGTGTGTTACCTGCATTGCATCAAACATCAAAGATGGCATCATACTGGCTGCTCAGTGGAGTGCTTTGCAACTAAAATCCCAGATATTTCACTCGGTAATTTGAAATAACTAAAGAATGAGATCAAAGGAAACAATAAATGATGTTTAGATGTGAATGCATGCCAAACTAATCTTAAAATGTTCATCTTGTCCTACAACACAGATGATTGCAACTAAAAACCAGGTGTCTTTTGCCCGACCCCTCATGGGAGTCTAATGGTTCCTTATGTTAAACAGTAGCAGTAAAATATTCATAGTGTGCCCAGTAATTAAAAAAATGGACCTTAATCAGATTAATGGCAGCCAGAGGGATAAAACAGCCCCAAGGTATGTCCTATGAGGATGATACCCAGCTGCCACCTTCCCTTTCCTCACACCTTTCATATGGATACTATGTGTGTGTGACATCCAGAAATATGACTTGAGACTGCCTTCTAACTTGCCTTGAAAAAAACGAACACCAAAAAAACATTTCAATTGTAAAAGAAAACTAGATTCTCGGAGCTGAACCTAGGCATCATCCATTACTTCCAGCTGAGCAGCATAGCTTCTCAGATTGGCTTTTAAACTGTCTCAAACTTTTATGGCGTCTACTAAAATCTAATGACTGGATTTAAAGATTCTTGAAGCGCTTCCTTTACTTCGGTGAGAAATTTATAGTATAAAACTCAGGTCTAGCCTTTGACCTGCAGGGTCACAGCTGGAATTCAAATAGATGAGTTCAGACTTTTACTTAAAGCACGAGTGGACACGCTGGGGACCAGACATTAAGAAAGTAATCAGCCTTTCTGTGTTTTCAATGACTAAATCTCTCTTAGGACCAAACAACAATACTTCAAACTTCATCCCTCTTACTTAAACTTTAATCCATACATATGTGGTCACGAAGCCAAGGGCCTCTCCCACTTACAACTGTAAATAAGTCATATAGATGCATTAGTGTTTTCTCCTTATCTTAGGCCAGTTTTCATCTGTGGTTCACTCCCTTGTGGGGTATCCCCCTCATTCTACCTCCTGTTATTCAGACACAGGGGAGGATGTAGGGACGCAAATCTGCAGCCTTGAACGGAACTTTACTTATTTCCCTTTTTTTCCCCCTCTCAGATGTGGAATTGCTGTCAATGGACAGCACTAAGGCCAGCTGCTGGGTGAACAATAAGCTGCGAGCCCACGAGGAGCAGTGGAAAGAGGACGACTGCACCTTCTGCCAGTGTGTAGATGGAGAACCCCACTGCACAGCCATGGCGTGCAAACAGAGCTGCCAAAACCCTGTGAAGATCCCCGGAGAGTGCTGTCCCTTTTGTGAAGGTACGTGTGGGCCTTAAAACCCAAGTAGCACTTGTCTTTCGAGATTAATCCATTTATTTGCCACAAAAATCTACATAAACCTCACATTAGCACACATACCAGATGTAAAAGCCTCATGCGGTCCTACGACTTTGCTGCAGGGACCATGTCGGCATGGGCTCATTAAAGAGGGGGCCACAGAGCATTCTTCCATCTGCAGGGTTCTTTGTGTTCCTTTATTACCCTTGCCCGCCAAAATGAGACCCACCTGTGTATGTGTGTGTGTGAGGTTACAGCATGCTTTTAAAGCAGGAGGCTGCATAATTGAAGGAGATCTTTCCTTTTTTTTCCTTGCTTAATTAGTTACAGCTCGTTGAACTGCCCCTCCCACAGAACGTGGCGAGAGGTGTTTGATGGCGGTTGCGTGCGATGGTGGTTGTGCATCTCTTATATCCTGATTTACTGTAGATTCACACCAGAGCTGGGCAGCGTGCAGCAGTGCAAGAATCTGACTTAAATGGAGTCTTCTGATTGTACATCTGCAAGACATACGTGACTTATTAATGGGAGACACTTTTGTACAATAAGATAAAGAGATAGTCGCTCTCAGTGCGACCCACCCTAGTTTAATTGCTCACATTTATCTGTAATTACTGTTTACAGCAGTGTTAATAGGTAGCTTTTACACTTTGCACACGATGCATGGATGAAATGGTACACCTGAGAGGCTTTAAGCATGTATGCAGACATATACAGTATACCTTTGTAATTTTCCCTTCAGAATATGACTCCTTGCATTTTACAATGATTTTAAACAAACTGTATTATGTATATGTACCTCAATATTAGTGTATACCATGAAATAATGCACAGTGCATACAATCACATTAGAGGCTTTTAAAGTAGTTTGTTTGAAACACATGCCTGATATTTTTAGTGTTTATTTTGTTTGGATACCCAAAATACCTGAAGCAAAACTGCAGCTAAAATAGTGGCTAAATAAAACCAAACAAGGTTTTCTAACCCATATACTTGCCTTTTCACTTCCAATTTGTAATTATGAGTTTTTTTTAATTAAAGATATTTCCCCTCTCCCATTATCTCTTTATTTTCCAGAACCTTCTTATGAAACGGTTAGCCCCATGTTGTGCCCTCCCCTGGAAAACTGCACCCTGTCAGGGAACGACTGTCCCTATGGCTTCCACCAAGACAAGAATGGATGTCTCCTCTGCCAGTGTCTCAACAGTAAGTTTTCTTTCCTTTCTTTTTGTTGAACTTAAAGAGTTAAAGTTTGAGGGAATCCGTTCATTATGAAAGATACATGTATTTACCAGTTGCTGCTGATACCAGAATTTGGCAACCTCTTGGTTGTGACTGCAGCGTAGACGTGCTGATATTCATCACCGGTTATTTGTGTCCATGCAAGGTTCTCTCTGTCTCTGGAATGTTCCTGCAAGCATAGCAAATCATGCCTTTGCTTATTTTTTTTTTTTTGGATAGCTGTACCCACGGTCAGATGACCTGTCTCCACTCTTTCAGATGACTCCTGTCCTGACCTGGGAAAATACTGTTCTCTGCAATGCCCGATGGGATATGAGAGGGATGATTTTGGCTGTGAGGTGTGTGAGTGCAGTATCCCCACTCCCAAGTGCCGACCTCTGACCTGCACAAAGACCTGCCCTTATGGATATGTGTACGTACACTCACTGACCCCATGGTTTTCTCATTGTCCAATTCCATGTACACCCATTTCTCATCCATGCTTTCTGTCTGTTTGAAAACCATCTGTGTGTATCAGAGGTGTAACATACAGGGTTGCTCTCACATACTCATAAGATGTACATAATTATCTTGGAATACAATATTTGGATTGTAAGTAAAAATGGATCAGTTTCTAATCTAAGATCAAAGGTCCATCTACCATGGTGGGCATTCCCAGGTCTCTCAATCTGCATGCGGGTGTGTGTTTTTCTGTTTGTGTGTGAGTAAGTTTCTGTGAGGTCCACGTTAGCCTTGCAGCCCCCTGCAACTCCTCTCCTCCTAATCCTATTCAACCCAATCAAACATCTGGAAGTGCTTTTTAGCTGGACGTTTAGTCCCCAGGCACCACTCTCGTTTCATAAATCATCATCCTGTCTCAAAACAACGATCAAAAACACATCAGGACAAAAGCAGCCTTTATGAAATGTATATAGTCGGGATCCCTCTGATGGCTCAACCATGCTCTCCAAAGCCAAGGCTAAAGATGAGCCCTGATATGTCTGCAGAGGAGAGGAGGGAGGATGAGGAGGATCCTTCAAGGGGAAGTGGACAAGGAAGTCCTGGTTTTATCCTTCATAAGCAGCTGTTTGGGTCTTGTCTCAGAAGTCTGAAATCCTCTGAGAATTTCGCTCAGTCCTGTCTTCTCACACAGGGCTCCTACATGTGGCCATCATAAAGAAAAAGAAAGATCAAATGATTTCTGTTTATACTAGATGCATTGATGACCTCCATCAAGTATTTTGATGTACATATCCAAAGCTGGATGACTATAAACTTGTAAAAATGATTTTTTTATGAGCGATGAAGGGTCACAATAGCAGGTGAAATGATATTTTCCATCTTTCATGGCTTGAAAATATGGACTGTGAAAACACAGGTCATGAATGGCATTCTTCTAGCCATCACAGTTGTGCCACACTGGAAATAATGCAGAGCCAGCAGTCTAAAGCCAGGGCCTCCAATGTCTCCCCAAGCTTCTCTATCCCTCTGGAGCCTCAAGCGCTGCTTGGCATTCCTCATACCATCTTTAAACAAAGCCTTGCTCCAAGGTCGGCAGACTCTGTCACTGTGTTTGTACAGTTAGGCACTGGCCAGCCTCTGGCAGCGTTGTTTCTATAGCTGTTATTGCTGTTTCAGCAACGAAAGTCTCATCTGTTTGCTGAGCCTGAATTCTGTGTCCTCTTTATGGATCATAGCTGCAAGGGGGCCCATTTCTGGCACATGAATATTAATAGGGTAATTAAAAAGGCTTAGAGGGCCTCACCAATAAATAGGAGTCATCACTTACCTGGAGAGATGAGCAAAGAGGAAGGCTTGGTGAGAATAAATGAGATAGGAAGGGATGGAGGAGAAGTCTAGCATAAAAAAACTCTAGATGCAGGTCGTACTTTCATCTGGGCTTTGCCTATTTATCAACCTGCAGCTCATCTATGTTTTATTAGGCAGATTATTTGATCCAACTGGTCTGTTTCCAGTTTCTGCTCTTTATGCTTCTCCTCTGCATAAATAAAAACATATCCCTTTTAAATTTGCTGTCTTGAGTTTCTCTCCCGGTAAAATTATCAGCCATCAGAGGGCCCCATCTACTGCTGTCCTTTTCTTTAACGTCAACAACCTGCTATTATCTACATTAGCTCTTATCAGGCCACTGCTCACTAGCACTTTTATATGTCCGCCAGAGGCTTTCAGAGCAATAAAGATGGTAGCAGGGTGAATTGAAAGCATCTGAATTGGCTTTAGATTGCCTCTTTCAGAGTCTTTAAGGTTGGTATGATGTGCAAACCACAGGCGACTCACATGTTGGCCTTTTATTTGCTGTTCTTCAAAGGGAGCTAATACGGAAAAGGGAAAGTAGGTCCAGATGTTGATTATTCATGAGGATCTGTGTCTCACTGTGTCACAACACCAGGTTGTTTCACAGATCTTGGAGAGGTAATTGAATTTTGAACTACTTTAAACCTCCATTTGAGCCAGTGTTGTTTATTTCCAGACACAACCATTGTAGAAGTTGACTTAAGTTCTCATGTTTATCAACCCACAGGAGGAACAAGCATGGCTGCGAGATGTGTCGCTGTGTCAAATGTCCTCCTTTCACTTGTGACAAGCACTGCAGCAGTGGCTACCGTCAGAACAGGAAAGGCTGTTCCATCTGCATGTGTAAAGGTAAGATCGGGACTCGGAGGCTCCTCATGGTTAAAGTAGCATGGATGTAAGATGATTGGAATGATGGCAGACTTGCAAATTACACATTAAAATAGTCTTAACTAAAGCAGAAGTGGTGCTGATTGTTCTGCTCATCCCATAATGCACCCAGGATGGCACGTTTAGTTACTATGGCTGATAAAGCTCCATGTCTTTAAAACCAGTTCTAGAGCCGACAAGGATGTTTTTTCATAGATGCTCTCTGCATGTTTGTCATCAGTATTTCACAAAAATAAGCAGACGTAGCTGCATTAAACTTGACCATTACAAAATAACACAGATTGAGCTTCATTTGGTTAACACTGCATAATGTTACAGTGAACTATTGGGAAACGTTGCCCTCTGTGTACCCTTTAAGTTCGGAACTCTTTGTTTCCGAAAAATAATCTGTAAGCCGAAAAATGAGGTAACTGTGCTTACTTAAAGTATTTGTTTAGGACTTTAAAAACTCCCAGAATCACACAAGACATTACATAAGGGCATTTACAGATTAAGACTCTCCATAAGCAAACAATTAAATGTTGGAAAATAGTTTGTCTGCTCTTAATAAACCATTACTCTTTTCTTTTTGCTGAATAGTACACTGATATTTATGAAAAGTGATTGCTGCATAAACTATGCTCTCAATTAGTTGCCTCAAATTATGAGCAGATGAATGTATTTGATTAGATTTCATCGACTCTTTATGAATGACTTCATATGTTTTTCTTTGATTTCTGATACAAAAGTAATAGAATTGGACAGTACAATAGTTAGACAAGGCAAACACCCTGTTTAAGGTATTTTTTTCTTTCCCTTTGTGTAATGCCTTACAATAATGCTTGATGACATCACAATTGCTTATCTGGTAGGAAAGAATAAACTCCCTTTCACTCCGTTGTCTTCGATCAATCAGCTGGAGAATTAGAGCAGATTGGGCCTTTCAGGATGAGAACCAGAGGTAAACTGCAGTTTATAGGCAAAACAATAAGAGGTGCTTTAGCATTGTACGGTATGATTTAAAACAATTTCTTTCTAAACAATAATTATGAGTCCTGTGAAAAGCATCATAAGGGCAGTTTTAAAAGTCAGAGGAGACATTCATAGTGTATTTAACTAATATAAGCTGTCTACACAGTCTGGTGTCCTCCTAAAGACTCCACCAGAACGATGTTCTGTGAAAACGTCCACATTAGGTTTCCATCTGAAAACCAATCAGATCATCTATGCAATACAGATGATAGAATCTCGTTTTTTTTTTTTTTAGCATTTAATTAAATTTCCCTCAAAACCACTCTAAAATCCAAAGGCTTGCTATTAAATTTGTGTTCATAACCTCCAGAGAATGAGTCTTGCTTATTTTGCATGCAACATTGATGTGGCCCTATTGATTTTAGATCCTTTTACAAAATGATATAATCCCAATACAGACTTTCTCCATCTCTTAATTGTTATGTTGCCGTCCTGAGTCTTGGAGCTCCACCACAGCATTTGAATGGTAAAAAGCGGAGCGTTGAAGGCAGCATTGCGCTTCCAATCCTACATTTTCACTTTGATTCTGTGTGACCTTTTGCTGCTCTGCTGTGAGAGTTTTTATGTCTGTTTGTTTGTTTTGGTTCCTGTTGGTGTTTAGCTTTAACCACGGGATGTGCATGCAATTCCAATTAAATTCCCCCCAGAGTTTAAAGCTGCAATGCAGGAGCTCTATTTATGTGCTGCCACATTTTATGCATTGTGTTTACTTATCCAATTTAGCTGCATTATAAATATTCCAGCTTCATACTGTTTTTTTTTTGTATGTTGAGGGCAGCAGCCTACCGGGCTCCTCCTCGTCCTCAAACGGGAACATGCTCTAACCGGCACCTCCGGCAAACAAACCACTGTTTACCTGATTTTTTTTTTTATTTCATGAATGAGTCTCTCTGTAGACTGTCAAAGCATTTACCCACAGTGTTTAGAAGCATTGTTCTGTTCCATATTTTAGAAAATATAAGAAAAGATTTGAACGTCTGCCTAAGCTATGAAGTAAACAGAGTTCTCTTTTTGTGTCCGATCCCTTCAAGCTTAAAAAGAACTTGGCAATTTTCGGCTCCTAATAAGGTCTCTGGGTGAAATTGAATTGTAGGCTCCTAACTGAGTGAAATGACCCAGAAGTATCTTAAGTGACAGTCATGATGAGAGCTGGTCAAATTCTCTAAATGTGAATTTTCAATGCTTCCTTCCTTTTCAATGCTTTTCTCCTCCTAAATACATATAGGAGGATATGTATATCCTCCTATATAGATATATATATATATATATATATATATATATACTATAAAGTGTAATGTCAGTTGGCAGAAAATGTGGCCAATTTAATCATCTCTGTGATTGTGTAGACTGAATATTGTGATTGCAATAACCAGTGAAGCGGAACCACAAACTAGCTGGTGAATGTTTGAGCATATGAAATGACTCTCACTTCATGCTTTTATTGACATTGGACCAAAAGACTGAAAAACTGTTGATCATTAATGTCCTGAACGAAAGTTTCACTTCGAATTTATTTAATTTCTTTGGCACAGTCGGTTTTATTACTTTATTAAATTTTAAACCCCTTTTCCTTAGTTATTCTACCAATTTATACAACCTTTCGTGTTTCCTCTTTTAGAAAGTGAGCACATCCCAAGCACCACTTTACCAGTTCCAACCCTCAGCTACTGCCTCACCTCCAATGGGCAGCGTTATGAGGAAGGTGATAGCTGGCACGATGGCTGCCGCGACTGCTACTGCCACTCTGGCCGGGAGATGTGCGTGCTCATATCTTGCCCCATGCCCAGTTGCTCTCATCCTGTAGTCAAGGCTGACCAGTGTTGTCCTACCTGTGACGGTATGTCTCTGCATTTCAGTCTTTTCTTACATAATTGATTCAAAATATTCTTAACTGCTTTCCAGAAACTTTTAACAGGAGGAACAAAAGACTGTGGTAGTTGTAAGCATCGCAACAGGCTAAAAAGATTTAGAGAAGGCAAACATTGCCTCAGGTCTTAAAATGAGGTATTTGTATAAAAATAGTGTCAAATCTTTGTCATCCAATACCAAAGACTTGCTTTCATTCTGTCTTTTTTGTATAAAACAAAGGGCTCTTAAGTTTAAATGACTTGTAGTTTTTAACATGCTGTTAAGTTACATGTTTAAAAACATTTAACTTGTCAAAGTTGTGTGAACTTATATATGTAATTCAACCAGCTGCAAAGCTTTTTTGAGTTAACTCAAACTAAGAGGTCATTGTGTTATTTTAACTAAAATCAAGATGTTAACTCAAAGTAAAATCTTATATTTTCCCAAGTAAGGATAAGGATTAGAGTCTACACACATCTTTGAACTGAAACAACTCATGTTTTTGGTTTTAATCTTGTGAACATAAGTTGATGCAGGTGTAAATCCAAATAGAAGTCTCAGATTTGAACGTCTTCTTTTTTTCTAATATCAAGTTTGTCCAACTTGATATGTCAGTTCGATTAAGCCTACATCAAGGCCACATTCTTATTTAGGTTGACACAACATATAACTTTTAGTTGACTTTACTCAAAAATGCTTTTTAGTTGGGAAGTCTATATTCCATCCATCCATTTTCTATGTTGCTCCAAAGCAGGTTTGCAGGGGCTGCCTGGTGTGGTGGTGGCTAGAACTCAAATTTATTCCCACAGGCAACTTGTAAAGATAAATGGCATCAACTATTCCAAATATTTTCAACTAAGCATGAGTTTTGTCTCAAAAACACACGTAGATCTGAAAATATATCCTTATTATCTATCTATGCTTTTACAGTGTATACACACACACACACACTTCATACAGCACAGTCTGCCGGCCAGTACAGTTGAGTTTTTAGATCATCACTTTTTCATCCACAGCTCTTCAATTCATGGGGATGTTTATGGAGGAGGGATTCAGTCGGCTGTTCAAATATTTAGGAGTGAAAGAATGTCTACAACTTTCAGAAGCTATGCATACTTTCCAGTCAGGGGACAAGTGGCTAACTCTTTACAGATGTTTGATACTCTGTTGGGCAGTGTATATGCTTACAAATAAACTGATGATGTGGTTTAGTTTTTAATCAACTCTCAGGAATTCTTATTTCAGTGACCGGGGACTCTGGCTCCTCTGTCTACTTATAATGTAAGGAGACAAGTGTGACCATTTCTCCTCTCCCCCTCTTTTCTGCTGTAGATGAATCAGGCAGCGGGCAGCCGGAGGGGATGGACATGGTGGTGTGCAGAGCACCAGGGGGGGAGTTTTACGTGGAAGGGGAAACTTGGAACTTGGACGAGTGCACACGCTGCACCTGCAGGAAAGGACGTGTGCTGTGTGACACTGAAGTGTGTCCCCCAGCTCTCTGCCAGACTCCAGTCAGGAACAAGGGCACTTGTTGCCATGTGTGCCCAGGTAAGCAAAAAAAAGCAGGTGCACTTTCAGAAAGAAAAACAGAAATTGGGGCCTGTTAGAAGTTGAAGCAGTAAGCCTGGAAGTAGATGCATGCGGTTTTGGAAGGTCTCGCAAGTTGCTTTGTTGGGCAGTTTAATGTCAGGCACTGAGGCTCATAAAGAAACCAGCTGAGACCGGTTGGGTTTTCATAGAGATCCTCCATGCAGGCAGCAGCACATATGGACTGCTTACACCCAGCGGCCCACACCAGAGGCTCATCTAAGTCTGATTGCTGGGAGGAAAAGAATGCGACTACTATGAGAACACGCTTTGAAACACACACACATATAGACAAATACAAAACCACATGCAGCTTTATTTACAACTGAGCCCCAGCTCTTTAGTGTCTCTTACACATTTGTAAACATATAAACAAAGCATCCCAATCACTCTCAGGCATGAAGCCCACAAACCAGTGATGCATGGCTGTGCCTGGGAGCTGCTCCTTGAGATGCCGGCCTGCCTTATCACCGCATCTCCACTCACAAAAGGAGACTGTCAAAGGCCAGGCTTTGATATTTGTATGGGCCTGGTCACCAGGAATGTTGGAATAATACACATTTTACTGACAAGCTCAATGATGTATGTGTACAGTAGAGCAGTGCAGTGTGCACATGCTAATGAAGCACCCCCGGTCATGAAAAGGCCACAGGCCGGACCTGTGGGGTGCAATAAAAGAGGCACAGATAAGGTCTGAGACTGAGACTGAGATCTTGCCTTTGTGTTTAACAGTAAAAGATTTTATCTTGAAAGCAGCCTAAAGGTGGAATAAGCCATATATTGCAGGGTTAAATGCTCCTACTCCAACTCAGGGCATTTTAATACAACTCCACCCTCACATTTCCTGGTTTATTTTAGGGAGATAAGTGGATCTAATGTGACATAATACTAAGTTTCAGCCGTTGGTTCAGTTCTAATCCTGTTCACACCTGTTCCCACCCATAGAGGAGACTCTGAGCCCCTTACTGCCAGTGAACAACAGCCAACAAGAGTACTGCATAACCAGCGAGGGAGATGTGCTGCTAGCTGGGGACTCCTGGAGGGCCAATGCATGCACCAGCTGCACCTGCAACAACGGCACCATTCAGTGTTTCTCTCAGCACTGTCCCACCGCCAACTGCAGGGTGCCAGTTTTGCGCAAGGGCCAGTGCTGCCCGCACTGTCTCGGTGAGTTTTGTAGGGAGAAAGCCGACTTGAAACATTCATGTAAATGTCTCCCGCCACCTCCCTCTCTCTCGGAGTGAAAACATTCCTCGAGCATCCGCGCATTCACACATTTTTCCTGTCCCCGGCTGATTCGGCCTGCTGCGCTCTCGCCTGCGCCGGCACAGGAAGGCAAAGTTCCATGTCAGCTTTTCCTTTAGAGGAAAACCTCCGCGCAGGCCTCCATTGTTTCCTCCCCCCCCCCGATGTGTCGCCGTTTCGCCAGGCCTTTTGTTTTTGTTATTTGCCTGGTGGAAAACACAGCTTTCCACGTAATGCTTTCACAAAGCCGTCCAGTGGAAGTTAAGAGGACAGATCGTGTAAACACGGCTTATCAGCTGAGACACAGGGGAGTGTAAATACAAACTCACGGTCAGAAATATTTCGCCTGTCGAGTCCTGCATGACACATGTTGGTATGTTATTTGTGTCTGAACAGAGGTGACGACGTCGGCGTCGGTGATTGTCTCCACCACCCGCCCTCAAGCAACAGTCACTACCACTGCCGAGATTCCACTTTGGATCACCACCGTGCCACCCATCGTTCCTGAGACAGGTAGCTGCTCTGCAACTTTACTGACCCCATCCTGTTAGTTATTTAGCATCTTTGACTCTCTCAAATCATAATTCAGAGAAACGAGCTTTTTTCAATGGATGTTCAAAATCATTGCTGTCTGTGTCCAACAGATGAGCCAGGTTTGGGTGAGAATTACCCAAGTCAGACGGAAATGGCTCTCGTTTACCAATCGGCAGCCTGGATCCTGGCTGGCCTTCTATTGGCTATCATCATTTTCCTCATCGTGGCTTTACTCATCAACAAGAAAAAGAAGTGGGTGCAGATGTCGTGCTACAGTGCACCAAAGAAGGTGAGCGCTACATCACAAACCTCATTTAGAAGCATTTGCTTGAATAATTTTTTCATAGAGTTTTTAAACAAACATATGATTTCTAAAAATTGTTAGTAAGATATCATCACAGATAAATCATGGCCTCTCTTTCTTCTTTTCCTTTCACCCCTCTGCAGACTGTGATCCTAAAGAAGCACGTGAACAAGAACTCAGTGGTCTACATGGAGCCCTCCAAGGAGCACAAATTTCAGAACATAAAGAACGACTGCGGCATCATCCACTTCTCGCCAGAAATGAGCTCTCCCTGCTCAGATAAGATGACCATCCCCAGGGCCAAGCTCAGCGTGGGCAACGACTGGACGACGCGCTAAATGTAAAAACAACAAAGACAGAAAAGAAACTCTGCAGATCAGAGTTGTCCTGCACCTCTCACTCTCTCCAGCTGTAGGCCTGTGTGCTGCCTTCTTACCATCTTCTCTCTTTTTCTGATAGTTAAACAGGATTTTCTACTGGAGACAAAACAAGTGACCACTTTTTCTTTCATTATGTGTCCGTATTCTTCTGTGTTTGGATGCACGGGGTGGAGCGACATGCTGGGAGGTGAATGGATTTCGGTGGCTACATTTTAAAGGACACGGCTAACTCTGCACTGTGCTTTAAAACAGTAAATGAGTCAGACAGAGAGGCTCCTCTGTCAGAATCAGACTGTGAACGCTGTAATATCACTGCTTCTTATTGCCTCTTTTGAAACTGGAACTTTGGGACAATAAGAGGGGCATAAAAAGCTTTAGGACAGGGGTTTGGGCTTTAAAGAGGACATTTTGGATGTTGCCCTGTTAAGTATAACAGTGCTTCATGGATAAAACATTATCAGGTGGGGCGGCAAAGGAACTGCCAAATTAGGCAGTGCAGACAGACTACCAGCCGGCAGGCTTCACAAAGACCCTCAGACACAAACTCCTGCTTTAGAATGTGTGTTTTCCATCTTAGCTTTTGTATATTTCAGTATTAGTCCTAGATGTGTTGTCATTGGTCACTTTTTTTTATTTTTTTTAATTTTTTTATCATGGTTGACCCTAAAGAACCAGATTGAAAGATTTAAAAATGCACACCTAAACATTCCCCCCATGTTGCGTTTAAAAGACACACTTCACACAAATTATTTCTTTTCATGTTCCTTCAATGACTGCATCATTCCATTGAGAAAAACCTCAGCCAGTTCCATTAAAAATGAAATAACGGAACGGTCTTCCTAAACTGTTCCCAATAATCAGCGACTGTCCTTTCACCCTTATGCAATCTTTGATTCATTTGAAGAAGAATCAGCCAGACAGATGTGATTCATCTCAAAGATGTTAGAGCTGAAGTGGAGTGATGTTCATTCAGGTAGTGAGGAAGAGAAGAAAAAAGTGCCAGGTGCCTCATCTGGATCCATCAGGAATGTCTTTGATGCCACGCCTGACATTCACAGCTGTGTGTGCGCAGGGAGTTACCGTTCAAACACAATGCTTTGTAATGATTCTTTTGTAAAGCCTTAATTCCTAAGCCTTAATGAATTTTCCTTGTGGACATTATGTTTTTGTTCAGACCTGTTAGCCCATATCAAGAAAAAGTAACTCACTTGCCCGCAACCAGGATCATTCAGTCTCTTCATATACTGGTGAATAGTGTAATGTGTAACGATGGGAGTTTGCTATACTTCTCTTCAGAGCCAGAGAATGAAAAAAGCACCAGGGATCTGGGATCTAATTGGCATATTAAGTAAGCAGAGATGTTGAAGCACTCAAGTGGATACGCTGTTACAGTGAAAGGCTTCTTTACCGGACCAGGCGGCACAAGGAAGGACAGAATCTGAAACACTCCAAACCCAGATTTTGGATCAGTGTGCAGTTGCCATGTTTCAATACAAAGATCATTTTGATGCCAAAATTTGTTGGAAATGAATTTAAAATGAAGTGTTTACAGTAAATTTGTATCTGTTTAATCATGTGCTTTAAAATGAAGAGGCGACTGTAAGAGTTTGCGCAATACTTTGTTATTCTATGTGTAAAAACAAAAAAGTAGTTTAAATGAGTAGGACAGAAGAGTACCTTATTTATTTTTACATAGCTTTATTTATTAATACTATAGTTTCAAGGTTGGTTTTTTTTGTTTTTTGGAAAATGAACTTTTAGTAGCCAAAGCTGCTGTACATTGTAGACCATTTACCATTTCTATCTGCTATATTCTATACAACCTTATTTATTTTACTGTTGAAAATCTTGTAAATATGTTTCCTAGATCATAAACTGTAACATTTACACTCATTTTGAAAAAATAAATGTGTGAATCATAGTGGCTTGCTCTGATATAATTTCAGTTCCCCAAAGAGGAGCATTCTTTTTTAATTGAAGATGGTTATTATCGGTTACTGGTTTTGCCTCACCTTCATGCCCATGCACATCTGGTCCTGGACTCCATATGGGAATTTGTCTTCGTCGAGTCTCTTTTTATATCTGTTCATTTCTCTTCCTTTCCAGTTGCTCTTATCTCAGTAGCAGATGCAGATGTGTGCCGCACTTTTGAGGAGAAAAGTTGTGGAGGGGCTGAGATTTAAGTAGTAGTCAAAAAGCCAGAAGCCCTCTCATCTATCCATCTGGCTAATAAAACGACAGGCCGGACTTGGAAACCTGAATAATCCTGTCCTGTTGTTTTGACTTGGGTTACTCATTAACTTCAAGGTGAGGAAGCTTCTCCGGAAGAATCAATAAAGCAAACGCTGAGGTTAGTTTCCCTGGTCTTGAATATGTGCAATACTACATCACAAAGCTTTCAAAAGTTGTGCAGCTCAGTCAAATCGATGAGAATCTGTTATGTAAGAGCAAGGAGTGGATGTCTGGGAAACATTTGGTGGAATTCAGAATTTGTATTATTCGTGGTGGCAAGCCATCTCTTGGCTAAGATGCAAAATGGAGTTGAACCATGACACCAACACCATATTTCACTCAGATTCTTATCATTAAATTAGTTTGTTTCTTCATACTGTGCCAGCAATGAACATGAATTTTCTCCATTTGTACCGCTAATGAAATCCAAAAACCATATTTTCAGGCACCATTTGCTAATTGTGAGAAAAAAACTTTATATTTCGATTCATTCTAATCCAAGTATGTGTGATATGTAAAAAAAAAAATCAGACATAAGGTGCAACATGTCGGACAAGTGATTTATTCTTTAAATCCACTTTTAGCACTTATTAGAAATGTCCACATGACACAATTTACAGTAAAAAGCCCTTTCTTGATCAAAGTCTTTACATCTTTTAAGGCCATGAAGTCCACTGAACCTCTTGTCTGAACCAAAAAAGACCAAAAGGTTTGGCTCTAAAGAACTGAATCACCATTCAACACGGTAAAACAGTATTCATTTGTTTCTTTGGGGTTCACATTTTCTAATGGAAAAAGTATGAAACTGTCAAATCTTCAGCTTGATTCTGCAGGTCCAAGGATAAAAAAAGCCAACTGAATCTTAGACGAAGTGGAATCTCTTTGTTCTCACAGAAGGATCTTGTAGTAGTCATCCTTATAGCTGTACAAAACAACCACCGCCACCCTGAAAAAACAACATGTTTAAGTTCAATAATAAAACAAGAAAAAACAGATATGTTAGACTTCCAAACAGATTAAATTTAGGACAAATGAATTTAGTTAGGATGGCATGCATTAAGTTAAGAAGAAATCTAAGGGGATTGCAGAAACTTTTAAAATTGGGTTAAGTACTGTCCAATACATTGACAACTGGAAAGATAGAAGGTCCTTGAGGAAGAAATTGAAGAAGTCAACAGTAGGGGCTATCAGTCATGATGGACGTTCAGATGGATACTATATTGATCCCAAGGGAATTTTTAATAGGGAAAGTGAAAACATTTACACCCGAATAATGTGAAGAAACAGAACAGCTGCTTATCTGTTAGAAACCATTAATCAGTGAAACTAAATTTAGAAAATGGCTTCAATTTACTAGAGAGAATAAAGATTCGACTCTGAAACAATGAAAGGTGCTGTGGTCCGAGTCCAGATTTACCCTTTTCCAGAGTGATGGGCACATGATCGTAAGAAAAAAGGCAGATGTAACGCATCCATCATGCATAGAACCTACTCTACAAGCCTGTGGGCCAGGCTATGATCCGAGCATACTACAGCTGGACAGGTCTAGGTTCTGGGTTAGGTTCAGCAAAAGTATGTGCCCAGAGAATGAGATCAGCTGAATACCTGTATGTTACTGTGCTATACTGTATGTTCAATCGATTTCTTTTCTTTCTCAAATGCACAGGCATATTCCAAGATGACAATGCCAGGATTTATCCTATTCAAAATATGAAAGAGTGGTTTCACTCATGATCGACCACCAGAGTCCAAACCTGAACCCCATTGAAGATCTTTGGGATGTGCTGCAGAAGGCTTCACACAGTGGTCGGACTCTACCACTAATCAAAGCTAAAGGCAGTACAACAAAATATCACTGTGTGTCACTTTTGTTTTTAGGTAGTGACTTTCTTTTTAGCCAGGTAGCGCATTTGAGGTATGAAATCCCTTTTCATAACATGAAATGCCAGAGTCAGTCATAAACACCTTTGATTTATCCTCAAATACCTGCTATACTAATCCCTACTGGCCCCAGCTACACCCTGGGTTTAGAGCTAACATGAAGACAGGGGAAAGAATTATCCTGAGAGCAAATCAGAAGATTAGCATCATCACATGTATTTTCTCATGCAGACATAATCCAGCCCATGGTACCACTATGTCTAAGGACAGTTTCACAGAGCTGCTAGTGTGGTTGTGGATGGGCTGAAATGGTGGTGAAGACAGATTTACATGTAGTAGCTGTGTGCAGCGGTTTTGGCTCAAAGAAAAGATCAGTGACTGCAAAGCCCCCCAGATAAGTTTAGTTTATGGTCCTGCTGCAGCAAGGTGGCGGCAGCACGAGTCCATTACCCCGCTCATCTGGCCTCCGTTGCCTGTGCCCCACATTCAGTGAAAACAACTAAACAAGATTATAAAAACATGCGCTGAATGTCATTGTTGCCTCTTTGACGCTCATTTATCAGTCAAAGTCTTTTATCTTCTGGATGGCGACTAAAACGCAAAGCAGGGACAGGAAATTAAAACCAACTGCTCTGGAGACGCTTTGATTTTTCTTATAAAATTCTCATTCATGAAGGAGGAAATCTGCTGGATCCATCACAAGGCTGCTCTCAATGGACATCCAACACTCTTAAAGCTCAAACACAGGGACATTAGCCAGCGTTAGTCATCATTTGCACTGTGGTGCTGTGAGCCAGACACAAGAGGACCAAACAGGGCTAACCCTTCTCCAGATTTCACCTCAGGAAAAAGGGATCTGCTGAGGATTTAATGTTCTTCAAGGCAATGTTTATCTGTCTAACAGCTCTCTTTGAAGGTCTGACTGTCACTGCTACACCTGGAGGTTGTGGGGTGGGCTGTTTTTTGGGAGTGGCAGCTACCAGCAAAAGGAAGTCTGCCTTGTTTTTTAAACATCATCTTTAACATATTTAACTGTTTGCTTCAGGCTTTATTTGGGGACAAATAACAAGTTTGAAGTGGGAGGAAGCCAGTGGGAGTAAAAGACAAAACCCCAGCACTTCTGCCTCATTTTTCCCAGAAAAAGGGTTTCCATCTGGGTTTTCACGACAAGCTTTTTAGATCTAACATTCAATAATGTAATAAAAAGATAAAGCTGCAAACTTTGGAAAAGTTTCCTAAATACCTTCTATATTTATTGAAAAAAGTCATATCACTGAGGTAAAAGTATCTAAGGCTGAGACACAGAAAATGTTGAGCTCAAATGAAGGACCAGCTGCTTCCACATTTACAGAAGAAATGTGATTCATTACAGCTGACTCAGGTTTATGTGCCTAATGTCAAAAAATCCTCAGACTCAATCTCCATTTTTCGCTTGTATATGGTCAAAGCAAGACATTTTGTTTTGAGCCCAACATGAACAACTCAGTTCATCACAGTCAAACAGAATCAAGCATTTAGCTCTACCTTCAAACAAAATGCAGTCTGTTTTATTCCAACCAAACCCATTAACGTTTAACATGAAACTATGGTTTGTATTTTTTCAAAGTTAGCTTTAACTCTGCAACTCTGAACTTTGGCAAACCCCGATAAAGGCTAATTCGGCATCCACTTGCTTCTCTGAAACGTCCAGAGACGTCACCAAAATGCTTTAGTTTCCAAACATCACACTAAACAAAAAATTCTGCCAGTAGCAGATGGCAGTTCACCTTTTTGTGATCTTAAAGTGGTAGATCTCATCACAGATGGACTTGAGGTAGCGCTGCTTCGGGAGACGAGACAGCAGAGTCTTGACGCTGTTGTTAAACTGCTCTTCACTCTCAAACTGGAAAACAACAATAAAGAGCAGGTGTTCAAATAAGAGATTATATAAGAATGAAAAACAGGTCAATGCTAGACATAGACACCAAACTCAGAAAACCCAAATAGCCTGGAACAGATTAGATGTTCCATACACAAAATTATAAACAGTCCAGCAAAAAGCTACACAAAGTGCCAGGTTTGTTAATAGATCTTCGGATCAGGAAGTAGACAGCATTTACAGGAATAAACAAGGCTTTTCATCTGCAAACTTTAAGTATATTTTCGCATGTCAAGTGCAGCAAAGCAGCGCAACCACGAAGCAACAGAGGGTTGTTAGATTTTGTTGGTTTCTCATGTGACTTTGGGTAATTTGCCACATTAAAACCAACCTTTCCCGGCAGCACACACAGCGCATGGTCTTGGGTTTTATATACTGAACATGTTGTCTTTAACACATGTGCTGCTCCAAAGGGCTGACTGTATAGGTGGCCCATTCATTTATGGAGTGGAGGTTTCTGCTTACGTAACTGCAGTGTTAAGAGCATTTTCAGCTTTCTTTCTGTTCCTTCACATTATAATTAGCCTTTGTGGAAAGGAAGCTGGAATTTTATGAGCAAAAAGTCTCGGTAAGAAGTTTGGAATGTGAATATTAACACCTCTAAAGAGTGTGTTTGGTTAACTGAAATGTGTCTGTCACATATGTTGGCCTTGTGAAAGGGGGATGTAAAAGTAGACTCTCAGGTCTCCCTGACTGTGGAAAAGTCCAGGGGAGTTCCTAAAGTCCATTCCTCATTCAACAGACTGTAAGGAAGTAGACGGGATTCCCTCTTCCTGTCTCGGACCTTGACCTTTACTGGCTGTTCTTTCCATTTCCACCCCTCCCTTCCCTCGAGACCTTTGTTGGGATGCAGCAGTTTATTAACTGTGCCGCGCTTTTGATAAAGCTAGTAGGGAAACAAACCTCCAGAGAGAGGAAGTTGATCAGCGTTTCCTTCTGCAAATCCACCTGCAGGATAAAAAAAACAAGAGGTTATACAACCGAGCCTCATCTCACAAATTACAATACAACATGCTGCAAAGAACTCAATCTTTTAGATAATTCAATAGAAAAAAGTGTGACCATTACAGTGGTTAATTCTACTAAGTTTTAGATTGACTAACCAACAAACGGGCTGCTGACATGCAACACCGAAGACTAACAACCCTTTGCAACTGCTTACCAACATCCTGCTCCCTTTCAGTAACTCCTGTTTATGGCTGCATTGCAGATGCAGTCCAGATCCAAACTGAGTTTAAAAATGTATTTGAAATATGCAGCGACATTGTAAATAAGAAAAGCGGGGAGGATTTACTTTAAGAGTATCTGGCCATAAATCTACAACGCAACCACAAATAAACTCAATATGGCAACCATTTACATCCACCCAAAACGACACGCTGGCTGCCCTCTGTTTAGTGTTCATTGTTCTGTAACAACTGGAACAGATTTGTAGCCATCTCACCACCAGCAGGCGACTGTAGCACAAGGCAAATGACTATAAAAGGGGTTGCTCCCTGTGATGTTTGTTGTTTTTGTGATCAGAAGCCCTTTCCTCATTCTGTGATTTCACACATGAATTGAAAAGATAAAGTGGTAGAGGAGGGAACAAAATAGTTTGGGCCGAGAAGGATGAAAGGGGTAAAAACAAGCAGTACACTTACAGCCAGAACCTCAATGTCATTGCTCTTGTTCTGCAAATTGCTACTGAGATTCTGTAACCTTGTTTGGATCTGAAATGAAAGAAAGAGAGAATGGATGTGAGAGAGGAACAAAAAAGGAAAAAAAAAGAAAAGGAATTACTGTTCACATGAAAATGAAAGCAAAAAAAAGAAGTTCACATGCAATCTTTATATATAGAAAAACCTTTGGCTTGGTTTCAAGTTACAGTTATATTCTTTACACGTAATGCTCCGGTACTTAAGGTTGACATGCATAAGATGATCACAGAGAGGCTTCGTGCAACAATGGGTGTTGACGTCTAAAAACTCTATCTTTGTGTAAGGCTGCCCTAACTGAAAATTATATTATGGTGTAAGATAGCTGTCAATTAGAATTTGTGTGCACAAAACCACAACCGTGCATATAAAGTTGTGCATAAACAAAAAATTGTAAATTCACATCTTTGTAAAATCACACATAAAATGTTCATTGTGTATTTTTTCTGAGAGAATACAATTTTAAAAGTTACAACTTCAAAAATTACAAATACGAGTTCTCATT
>JAVQJG010166185.1:0-10789 GCA_036024015.1 Craterocephalus amniculus
CAGAAACGGCAGAAAACTGCAGATGATGAAGGGAGAAGGCATCTCAACCCGGTCACGGACTGAGGGATGGAAAGTGAAACCTATACATGGCGACGGAGTTGCGCTCAGTGTTGCATTCAAGCAACTCAAAACAATCTACCTCATACAAAAATGACCTAGATGTTAAGAAATAACCGAATCAGGATTAATTATGTCTAGAGTGTATGTGGACATCCTAAAAAAGTATGTGCAAGTATTATTATATAATGATAAATATCATATTAAGAATATCATAAAATAGATAAAATGAAATAATAAATTAAATAAGTAAATATTAATATAAATCAAAATGAGTCTTCTTTTCATGAATATATTTTCTATATTTTTCAATATTTCCTTTATTTTTCTATACTGTGTCCAGCTCTAGGCAGGCAGATGGCTTGTGGGAGAAGCTCGTTGTCGACCTCTCAGTTAGCAGCCTGATGGGGGCAGGTTACTTTTCAAACTGGCATCATTATTAAACTCTATCGTGATATATATCCATATCGTTCAATATAGGAAAAATATATCGTGATAATATTTTTGCCATATCGCCCAGCCCTAATTGAGATATATATCATATATCGTGATTATGAATTAAGGAGTTTTAAGATTATCGAGATACGAAATTTGGTTAATATCGCCCAGCCCTAAGTCCAAGTATACAAACGTAAATAGTTGTGGGCTTACTTGCTACCAGCTTCCCCTGTCATTTTCAACAAATACCAACGTTCTGAAAGTAAAAGTAGGTCACATCACTTACATTTTGTAAAAAATATCTGATAATGGACTGGAAAATGTAGACAAGGTTTTTTTAATATCACTGTTTGGATGTGCAGATAGATCCACTTATTGCAGTTATCCAATTACTCCCAGTTATCAGATTTTGATATCATTTAAATGGGGTCAGCTGTGCCGAACTCAACTGAGCTTACACTGTGCACTTAAAGGTACAGTATGTAGGAAGTACTAGAGGCAAAATATTTCCAGTAATAAAAATGTTTTATCTGTGAGTGGATCCAGTGACAGCGGTTCAGCAATGTGCAGGTGTACTTTCTTCTAAGGGTTGTTTATGTGTCATTTATCCTAAACAGGGTTTTAGCTGTCTAGCACGTATCAAACAGTTGGTACTGCAGTTATTTTAGTAAAGTGATTATGTCACAGTTTTTAATTGACCTTTGGTTTTGTTAAATTAATTGACTTGATTTTTGAATCAAATCGTAGTCAAAAGGGTTCTGAAATCGTGGATAAAAAGCTCTGAAAACCCTGTGAGTTGTTAGAGAATGTGTGTTTAATAAAGACTAAGCAGAACTGATAGTGGAGACATTTTCTAATTTCTACATTATCATTTCCCCCCCCAAAAAAAAAAAGATTTGAATGAGAAGACATGAGAAGCGGGGCTGCACGGTGGAGGTGGTTAGCACTGCGGCCTCACAGTGAGAAGGCCGCCGGTTTGAGTCCCAAGTCGGTCTGAGCCAGATTCCGGCTGAGTTTGCATGTTCTCCCCGTGTATGTGTGGGTTCTCACCGGGTACTCCGGCTTCCTCCCACTGTCCAAAGACATGCATGTAGGTTAACTGGGGACTCTAGGAGTGAGTGTGTGTGTGAGTGGTTGTCTGGCTCTCCGTGTTGGCCCTGCGACAGACTGGCGACCTGTCCAGGGTGTACCCCGCCTCTCGCCCGTTGATAGCTGGGATAGGCTCCAGCACACCCGCGACCCACCTGGATTAAGCGGTTCAGAAAATGGATAGATGGACATGAGAAGCGAGACCATAGATTTCCCCACTGGTGCATAAGGTCTGAAAAAAATAGAGCTTGATTTTTAGGAGATAATTCTCCTTAGGAGTGAGTGTGTGAGTGAATGGGTGTCTTCCCTCTATATCTGGCCCTGCAACTGGCTGGCGACCTGTCAGGGTGTACCCCGCCTCACGCCTGCAAATAGCTGGGATTGGCTCCAGCCTACCTGCCAACCAATTGGATTAAGCGGTACAGAAAATGAATGAATGAATATAGAAAAAGCTTATATTTCACCAAACATAACCCTGTGCATAATGAACAAAAGAACTTTTTTGTATGTCATGACATCAGCGACATTATTAAGATGTAACTCGAATTGTCGAAACCACTGAAAATATTACAGGTATGCACACCCCTGCATACCGAAATGAGTAGTAAAATACTGGCATAAAAAATCCAATATCCTGCATCCGTACAGTACAACACAAGCACATTTTTTTATTTGTTGAATAATAAAAGGTGCTGAATCAGACATCAGTGACAAATTCCTCACAGTTCAAGGCAGTTTTAGCTGAAGATCCAACTAATTTCCAGTTTTTGCATCAATCTGAGTCAGAGATCACCCAGGCCTGCAATACAAATTATCCAATGTTGTTGCCTCCTGCCTTGATCAAATAAATGGAATAGAACAACAGCAACCCGGGAAGATTCACACAACTAAGCTCTGAGGGGAATCAAAAATCTTATCGTTTGCTTTTGTAGTTAAATCCATGTAAAATTTTAAAAAACCCATGCAGCAGAAATATTGCTGCTGAGCCACAGAGCAAAGACCCAAAATATCGCCCGCTCTTTTGAAGTATGCACGTGTTATGGCTAAAAATAAGTCACTGTGTGAGGTTTACAAATATTAATTAACTTTTAATTTATTTTTGTAAACCAGCAGAGACTGCAACAATGTTATCTAGGCTTGTCTGCTGCAGGGTTATTTCACACAGTTAGAAAGTTCCAGTAAGAAAGAAGAGTTGCCCGGCAGATCTTCTCCTAACTGATTTCCTCCCGTCTCTGTCGTGTCTCATGATGGATTATTTGCATTTTAAAAGCCTGTCAGTAACGTTGTTATTGACGGGGAAGCTGTATATGAGGCATAATGTATTTTTGGCTTGATGACGTCAGTGCTGCCGCTGCTTGTTTTGTAACCTCATAGATTTGTCATATGTCACCTTACATAACAGAGGATTTCCTCAACATGTTAAACTATTCACCTTCACCAAACTGGTTTTTGTGGTTTTCTGCAGCTACAGAGCAACAATAATCCCAGAAGCTGCACAGTCCAGTACCTCTGCCTTCACTAAACCTTCTAAACACCCACACGGTGCCTAATCTCACAGAGATGCACATTTCTGTGAGTTTCGTACAAGAAAAGCCAAAAAGAAAAAGGATTAATCAAATAAAACATGCTGTGTTGATGTGACTGAAGTTAAGAGACAGATTGGTATAATGTTGTTTCATATGATAAACACACAGCAAATGAGTCCCTAGGAGGTAATTTATCTAAAATATTGATGAAAAATTAATTGAGTAATAGAAATGAAAGTGAGGAGAAGAGAAAAGGAGAGAGAGAAGAAGCCACAACTTCAGCAAAAAAAAAACAGAAAACCTGTGATAAACTTTACTGGAAAATCTTCAGGCCTCTGTGAGAAAACAAAGCAAGAAATCATCAGGAGCACCTTAAAAAAACATAAAAAAACAATAAAAACAAGTACATGAAAACATATTAGTGCTTAAAGCTGCAGGACAACACAATAACTATAAGTATGCATGATAATGGATTAATGTGAACATATGAGTTGTGTTTAATCAAGCAACCAATTAAACTTTATTTATGAAGCATTTTTAGTAAATAAAAAAGAAATACAGTGTGGTTTACATTAAAAACAATACCCCCACCCCCATCTTAACTAGCCCCCCAGACCACAAACCAACAAGTCACACAAGCATGTAAAAAACAACAACCTATAAATCAAATAAAGGTAAATGGTTTAAAAATATTATAAAAGACTATCTATTAAAGAAATGAAAAAATGGCCAAGTCCATTAAAATGTGATAATGATAAATGTGTTGAAAAAAGTAGTGACTAAATAAGTTGGTACTTGGTAAAACACATTCAAAAAATGATAACAGAACCAGATTTAAGATAAGCAAATGTAAAAATACTGAAAGTAAGGATAAAAAAAAAACTAAAATTATTCTAAGACTGTTCCATATCCGAGGACCATATTGTTTTACCTCTGAAATAAGAGACCAGCCCCTCGTGACCTGGTGGGCCCAGCTTGTAAACTAAAAGTAGATAAACACTTATTTTAAAAAATATTATGAGCTGTAAAACTGAACAAAAATATTCTAAAATCAATTCAGATAAATGAAGAATGAACAGAGTGATCATGCAAATGCAACCACATCCATTCCAAAGATGAGGAAGAGACAAAGAAGCATAGAAACCCAGCTTCCCCTGGAGCATGGAACATCTGATGATGCTGGTGTTGCATTCAGAGCAGGCAGCTGTGCATCAAATACACACACTTACACACTATAGAAAAATACAGGTAGAACCTGTTCTGGAAGATGTTTGGACAGTAATCACTGTGGGGTTCAGGAGTGTTTCTTAAAGTAGGAAAATATTGCAAAACTCACAAATACAAAAACACACTTTCACCTAGATAAACAAGATGTAGAACTCCCGTTGTTTGATTAAGATGGAATAAAAAGTGGAAAACTGAATCAAAATGCTAATTCTTTTCCTTTACGTTGGCACAAAATAGAGGCATCCTAGCTGAAACCAGTTTTCCTGCAAGGCAAAGTAGGAATTTTACTTTTAAATCTGCAGAAGTGGCTAACAAGCATCCAACATGTTTACAAATGGTTATTTATAGAAGAGATGATGCATCACCCTGCTGAACAGGGCCCCTCCCCCCAATCATTACAAAACAAATTTAGATAACTATTATCATTAAACGTCATTATTCTGAACGTTTATCGCAACAACTTGATAAAAAAACATTTATCCATATTTTTCTCATTCGAAAGAAAAGAGAAAACAAAGAAACATGTCTCTCGTGCTTTATTCTCAGTGTGAAAGTTAAAGAGTTAACCAAGAGCACATTAAACTCAAAGCAGCAGATCGCTTATCAGGAGCAGCGGTAATCGGAAACCTGCACACTGCCTTGACATAAAAGACACAGTGGTGTCTGGACCGGTCTGGACTGGACACTTTGCAGATGTCTGCGTCAGAGCTCCGAGGAAATCCCAGCAGAGTAATAAAAAAATAGAACTGGAGCTGGAATTTCTCTTCAGGATGAATGCAGAAGTCTTATGGGAGTATACAAGCACGGAACACACAACAGAACAGTTTGTATTGTTTGTGTAGTGATGATATAACGTACGAGATGTCCTCTCAGGGACCGATAATGACCAGTGTTAAGTTTGGACACTGCTGCTGATGGTTAGGGTTAATAATTGCTGAGTGACATATTCCTTCCAGCTATTTCAGGGAACATTTAGTTTTATTTTTATGCATATCAGGGATTTCATTTCACAAAAAGTACGCTGTGTGAGGGAAGCTGCATGATCGGAAAAAGCTGGAGCTGCAACGGAGGAATAAGTCCACAGAACAGAGCGGGTCAGGTGGAGTTTTCCCCTGTTTGCGTACTGATTTGGTCACAGCCTGTAACAGCTATCTACTCCTAGTTTCTCACACTCTGTTACCCTGCGGCTCTGTTTGTAGTCATCTCCTCCTGTTTGTCTAATTGCTTTATGGGAGAGCAAGTGTGTTGCAAGACAGGATAATCTGTACTTTCACACACGAGCTGTGTTTTCAAGCCCCTCCAAGTGGTGATTTCCACTTTTGCAAGATGACATGTCTCCTAATTATCAGTGCTACTGTTTAAGTTTTGGAGAAAATGGTAAAAGTAGTCTTCCAGCTAAGTTCACTTTTAAAAGTCTTAAAAGTTTTCTGTAAAGACAGAACATACGAAGCCTGCAGAAAAGACAAAAACAGAGAAGAAATCATGGAGCATGTGCAGAAAGTCATGAGATTTGCAAAATAAAATAAAATAAATAAAAGTGTCTCCTCAATGTAATCAAGAGGCAGCTCGATCTACTTGTTTGTAATTGTGGAGCTGATAGAAGTTATCAGCTGTGAAACACAGTTTGATGTCTTGTTTTCATGTGTTAAGCTGATGAGTACAACTCACTCTACCAGCTATTTGTCAGTTTAAGTCAGTTTAATTCCTGTCTTTGTTACCTGCTTCCTGTTTTAACAGCCACAGTGAACACCACAGAGCCCATTTGATGAATTTAGAAGATAACATATTTCATTGCATGGCCGTGGATTACTAACACATTGTGATGAGATAATTAAGTCATGGCCATGCGTTAATGCATCATCAACTTGCCCAGTATCGTCATGTTGTTGAGGTGTCAAACCATAGGCCTACCTCTGAAGCATCAAAATAAAGCATGTCTGATCATGTCACTGTGCTTTAGCAAAAGAGATTGTATGATATCATCATAATTCACCCCAAGTTTACAATAAATTTTAATGGAATAAAATGATAAATGATAAATGTGTGCTAAGGCCATTAAGCTTGCCCTATTATCTTCAGGTTTAATATGACCTCCTTCATGCAAATAGCACGTTACTCCAAGAAAATTATCTTTATCATTCATTTGTAGACAGAACTTCGTAATGCCTGGCCATGGTTTACACACTGCAAAACCTACAATAATTATATCATGATCACCAGATGTGCTCTTTGAAATACTCCTTGGTTATCTGTTCGCTGATAAAATCTTATCAGTCTGCTAACTCTTTCTATCAAGGTTTTTTTCTGTTTCTGAGAAAAGAAATAGCAGGAAATGGGGTTACATGAACAAAGAGGACTGGAACTTTGCTGAAGAACTGACACATATGAAAATCCTTGGGAGAAAGGGATTATCTGTGTCTTTAATTTAATTTGAAGGTGCTTTAGTTCAATGCTTAGCTAGATACATTATGTGGTAAATAGGGGAGGTCCATAAAAATGAATGACTCATTAATTGCTGATATCTACGAGGCCAGGTAATTTCAGTTAGCGAAAGAGCTAATTGTTAGCTTTGACGTGAAGTTCTTTCTCTGTCAATGGGATTCACTTTCTTAACTTCCGTATTCCGATCAGCCAGTAAGAGCGTTCCCCTGGAATCTGGAAGTTACGGAAGTTAACCCCATTGGCAGAGAAAGAATGTCACGCCAAAGCTAAAAATTAGCCGCCATCGCTTAAATGTCCTGGACTCATACATACAGTATTTGCAATCAATTAGTCATTCATTTTTATGAAAGTAAATGGGGTTCCCACTTTTACCACATAATATACCATTTAGAAACCATTTCTATTAGAAATATTGAAATAATATCAGGTAGCCTATAGCTTCTTTAAGCTAATAGTTTCCGATTTATGGATGCTTGCATTCCTTAGGGAATGGATGCTTGTAGTTGAGCACTACGTCCATTAAAAGGCCTAATCTGGAGTTCAAACATCTAATGATAAAATAAATATGTCTGTAAACTGCTGATTGAGATAAATGTGCGTGCCGCCGGCTTCATGTGCATGACTTAGCAGACACGTGCATATCATTCCCGTGCATATGAACCATCACAGATGCAGTTATGTGATATCTGAGTCAACAAAAAGCATGTTTTTGCCACTGCCAAACGGAATTAATCATCCGAAGGCAGCTTTCTGTCCAGTCTGTTGGTCAGGTTTATTGTCATCCATCAGTCTGCCTGTCATCAGTCATCTTTCCATCCGTCTGTGTGCAGCAACAGGACACTGTGTTTTGCTGAGCTGGTGTTATGAGCGGAAGTCAAACACTGAAAGTAATTACTGAAAACAAACAGCTGGCCTCACTGACACTAGAAAAGCACAGATAGGGTCGCTTTATGATTGCTACTCCCGTAATTTATGAACACATAATGGCTCATTGTTCTGCATTGATAGAATGCACATAACAGCTCCCTGAGGGGTGAGCTGAACCTGCAGGGTGCTACTTCAGAGAGATAAATGTTTCTACTGTCATCAGGAGGGCAGGTCAATATCCTGATTCAAACTTCAGAACGCGGGTTACAAGTCGCCTGCAGAAATAAACACAAGTCCACTATTTCCGCTGCTGAGGAACATATTAAAGGCTTTGTGTATGTTTGGACTGCACCCAAAACTGTATTCCCACGCACCAACACCATACCAGTAAAAAGTGTAGACTTGCTTCTCTGTTACATCTAATGGTAAAGTGTGTCCAAGGACCTTTCATTTTATGTTATCCCTTACCTAACATGTATTTTCTGACAACAGAATTAATCTGGACTTTTAGATTTGATCACAGGTGTAACTGCAGATGACAAAGAAGAAGCATCTGCTTCATGTTGAGTGAAAAAAGGGTATCTACTGATTGATTTTTCCGTGTATGAATATGCAACACGATCTACTGACAGATAGGGAAAACAGGCCCAGAAATTGTACCGTAACTTTTTCATTTCCATCTTTTGCACAGATGCAGCTTTCAGGCACTGGGGGCTCAACTTTTCCCCTTCTTACTTTGTTCAGCCATGAAAAATCTTTGAATCAAAGACGGGGAAAAGTGACACAAAGCAGAGCCCTCTGTGTTTACAGAGGGAGAGCCGTGAAGCAAAGCGCTCAGGTTCACCTGTTCTTGTATTTTTCTCTGTGAGGGTAAACTCAAACTACCGACCTCAGAGAATAATATATCAGTCCCATTTTAAAAATGGGGACACATAAATATTTTACTTAAATATGTTTGTCACACTTTCTTGTTAATTAGAATGGGAAAGTGTGTCTTTTGTACTGTACTGTAGACATAATGTAGGAAAAAATTACATACATAATATTTACTTTTGCCAAAAGAAAAATGATCAGGCTATCAAAAATAGTTAATTGCAATCATGGCTGCTGTCTGCCTCTGTTTAAAATAGCATCATATTTAAATAACTTCTTGTGAAGCTGCTGCTATGCATCAATATTAAGAGGTTTAATGGGTCTCATTCTATTGACTGCAGTAAATGCTGATGCAGATGCAGAACCTTTCCTTTTTATAAGGTTGACGTAAAACAAGCTTGAATAATGACATATTGTAGCTCTCACAGCGTGCGTCACACTAACTTAGCTTCAACTCTAACAAGAAGCAGGGACACGTTCAGAGAAGAGCTGTTATTAAGAAACCATGAACCTTCTTTCAGCCTCACGGAAAATAAGACTTCATTTTCTTTTCAAAGAAAGACAATGAAAAAGGCATTAATCTCTAAGTGGAACGAGTTGTTAATATGGACACGGTTGTATTCTCGGCACTTTATATATTCAGTTGAAAGGAATTTGACACACTTCAGTCACTTACTGGGAATTATTCATTTTTATATGGAAGTCAATTTAGTTTTCAGTAGATGATTAAGTTCAGCAGAGGAATGAAAAGCGAGGCATGCAGAGTGTGGATCGGTATGTGACTGGGAGGTTGTGTGGAATATTACGGTGCAGGACTATTCAGCCGTAATCCTGCTTTTAAACAGACAAAACAGATTAAAAACACACTGTCAGCATGTGAGCTGAGGTTGACACGGTGTGTAGTGTAGCGGAAGAACACACTGGATTGTGTTTGTTTACATCTGTCTCTGTGTACTTCCGTGTGTGTAGGGTGGAAAGGAATAGCAGGTACATTTCCACAGCAGCAGGGGACTGGAACATTAAATTACATCATATATCTCCAGTGGGGGATCTGAGATGTGTCAATGTTTTGATGGGTGTGTGTAACACTCTGTTTGAGTTGTTTTACTCCAGGCACAAGAATATTAACTGTTACACAACCTGATTACAGTATTTGAAGTTCCTCTCTGGGCAAACATTAAGACATGCATGACAAAAACAAACCAAGGCCTTGAAGCAGAGATTAGAAAGAGATCAGCCTTGTTCCACCTGACTCAGGTTAGGGTCAGACAGGGGCAGCTGGTTGTGTTTCATTCATCCGATTGGCTGAATTAAAATGGACTAAAACAAACAGATGTGGCATAGAAACTGCTTTTAAGGGTCCTTCAACCCTTTCCAACCAAGGAAAAAATGATGAAAAAAGTCAAATTTTTTAAATCTGAAGTACTTAAACAAAATGTGTAAGAAAATGACCATTTTTGTGGGGGACTATATCTACCAATCCATCAGGATGCAGAAGCAATCTTCTGCTTCCTGGAATCCAATAAGGGGTAGAAGACAAGTTTCATATTGTATTATATTGAGTTTTGAGCAAAGTTTTTACCATGAAGTGATGCAAAATGTCTCAAAAACTTCTGTATCAAATATGATACGTTTGGCTTTGTAGGGTTAAATATATAAAGTTTCCATGAGGGCTTACAGGTGTGACAAATAATGAGGTGGGTCGGGTTTTCTTTAATCAGAATTTGCAAACAGGACTCTAAATCTATACCCAACATATTGAAAGTAAATTTGTGATTAATGTAGACATTGTTTAATTCTAAGGAAAAATAGTAAAGCTGTTTGTAGTTATTTTTAACTTTGAATTCATTGAACAACAGGACTGAGTGACTCATTTTTGAAAGCATAAAACCAGCATGGTTTAAGCTTGGGGAGGGGCCACAAAAAGTCCACAGCTTTTTAGCGCTTTCATGAAGGGGTCCTCAAGTTAAATAGGTGGGGAACAGCTGTTCTGGAGTATAACTGATATCAACGAGGAAAAGGTTAATGGAAAATTTACTTTTGTGGTGACACTCATTTAGAGCTCACACACAAACCACACGGTTGTGAAAGAGGTGGAAGTTCCGGGAAGCACCGGATGTTGTTTTTTGTAAAGCTGGTTGGAGGCAACACGTTGTTGGAAGTCAGAGTTGCAAATAAAAATTTGTGCAGACTCACCGTCTTGTCAATTTTCCTCTGACATCCACATTGGTGACCCCGATTTTTGAACATGTCGGTGGAGGCATCTTCAT
>JAVQJG010166199.1:0-10184 GCA_036024015.1 Craterocephalus amniculus
AATAATACTGTCATTATTATTATTATCATCAGTATTTTAGTTTGTTATCATTTTGTTTGTTAAGGCAGTTATGGATTGATATTTTTCTTGAAATGTTTGCTGACAGTTGTTAAAGAGAATTAACCCTCGCAGATAGGCTATAACTTCATAGCTTGGTTTAGCATAAGGGCTACAAACAAAAAGTCAAGATCTCCTATTATAAACATATGTGCATATTACAAAATGGTCTGCACACTTCCTGTTTGAAGGTGTTAAGAAAAGATTTACATTTCCATTTATTTTTGTGACATTGAGAGCAACTACACAGATACAGAAGTGGAAGTGAAGTATGTTATGGTTTTAGGAAGGATTTACAAAGAAGCACAGCTTAAAGACTCAATGTTTGGTGGACCTGAGGCTTGTAATTGCATCGACCATCAGTCGCCCACACATGATTGTTAAGGTGATTTGATTTTTCTAGTGGCAATGGAGGATAAAGTTAAGCTAAATCTAAGCTTAACTAAAAGCTCAGCCAGGAGTCTTTAAGAAATTCTTTAAAAAAACCTTGAAGATAGAGAGGTGACCTTGCTCTGATAGCATTTGGTAGATCATTTTACCAAATGAAAACTCAAAAACCATAAAGTTTCTGAGTAGATAGCAGGAGTTGAACAAGAGAAACTCTGATTGAGTTTAGATTGTTAACTTTGTAGTAGCATGACTTTGATTGGAGCAATCACAGGGAGAAAGTGGAGTTTTATAACATAGTTGGTCAATATTCAGTGCTTCTAAAATGTTCTATCATTGTTATTTGCACACTAAATGCTTCTTACACCACTCTTATATCTACAGTTTCACAGTAGTAAACATTTTGGAAGCACTGTGGGGATTTAGGGTCAATATATGGCAAGACACTACGGAGCTAGGTGATCAAACCCCCCGTCATGTGACTGGGAGACTCATGTGACTACTCTTCCGCCTAAGCCATGAATATTTTACATTTATTAATACACTGTAAAAACTGTCCTGTCTAACTTAAAGTTGGTTTATTTCTTCAGGCTTATTTTCTGTAACATGTAATTAGTTTTATAAAGTAGCAGACGTTTTACAGCAGCCTTGAAGTCAACTTCAACAACAAACTCAACAGCAACACAAAGAAAAAGCACATTTCAAAAAATAAATTTTAATGACTTATTCAATAATTGATTGGTTTGCCTTGAAATATGTTTCGTTTTTGTATTTTTTCCAGTAAAATGTAAATTTCTACCATGCCTTCTCCAGTGAAATTATGTATTTTCTTTGTTGCTTTATATCTCAAGGACACTGTAAAAAAAGTTTTTCTATGCTTGATGTTAGTATTTTACCTACTTTAGCATTATCATCCTTATCAATTTAGGGTTTAACAAGCTGATCTCATCTGCTATTTGAATCATGATTGATTTTGCATTTCATCTAAATTGATGTGTTCTGTGAACTTCTGTCCAGATGTAACTGGAGTGTGCTGGTGTCAAGTCTAAGATCAGCAATCACCCTTCATGCCCCTTACAGTACATCACAAGAGGAATGGAAAGCCAAATCTGTATCGGTTCCAAATAAATCTGCATGTTAACATGGGAGGAACGGTTTGTTAAAAATGTTTCAAGTGAGGTTCACTATCACACAGCAGCAGAAAATAACATCATTACATTACAGACTGCCTTTGATTCTGCAGAGGCTACAAACCTTTATTCACCAGACACATTTTGAATGTTAACATGAGGCTAATGCACGGAGCGGTCATCAGGAAAACCGACTGAATAGGTACGTCCATCGACCAAGAATCATGTTTGTTTGTTTATTCATTGGTTGTTGGTCTTTGACCTAATGTCTTTATTTGTTTACACAAAGGTGCACCTTGTCTTTCAGTTGGGGTAAAAGAAACAAATAATCTGACTGAACAACGTATGCATGCACAATTGATTTTTCTTTCTGAGTTTGTTGTGTTAAACCAGTGATAAGGGAATTTACATGAGTGCACTCAGAGTCAAATTAGCAACTGAATGTCTGTTAGGTGTCTTTCAAACCTTTGTAGCCTACCTTTCTATCTCTTAAGCACATGTCTTTAACCTTGCAGGTATCCCTGTAAAGTGCCATACATCTCAAAAATACATGAATGGTGTTCAAGCAGTGTTACTAAGTGTTGAACTCAACAATTCCCTTTAATATGTCTCTGTTATCTCTTGGGCAGCATGAAATGTCCAATCTAATGACCTCCCATTACCTGTAAACCCCATTCGCACCACTGATAATTTAACTACTTTCCCCAAATCCTCTTCTGATTGACTGATTAGCTTTTAAAAACTACTTTTTTCCCCCCTTTGACTTGTTGTTGTTGTTGATATTAGTTGTAAGACATGAAATGACTGGATCTTTTTTGGCAGAGATCTATCCGTCCGTGCAGAAAGTTTTGACTTGTGCGTTGGTTTTTGGCCTGTGAGAGACCAAAGACTCTCTCCACAAATGAGACATCATGATGAATAGCTTTTGAAGCCACGGGGCGATCCAGTTTGTGTCCAAACTGCTGTGAGACAGAAGTGAAAATCTGCAAAACATCCGGCGATGAGTATAAGAACTGTGTGACATGGTTTTACTTTTTATTTGTATGGTTATGCATTTGTTAAGGCACGCTGTCGAAGTAGAATCAATGTAGTGTATATATAATCCGACATATTTAAGAGTATTTGTTTTAATACCTGAAAATCTGTTTTTCAGATAGCCAAAGTCTTTTTGTGTCACTGTTATTAGGTGTTTTGGATAGACTAGTGGGGCTAAATTTTGAAAATGCATAGCCCAAAGATGGTGTGTTTGGGTGTTTAGAGTAGATCTCTACAACTCTTTGTTTTTGTTGTTTTTGTTTGTGTTCTGGGTGTTCTTCAGGCAAATTTAATTGTTGGATAATACAGGGAAAGTGGCAAGAATAATAAACGATTGTATTACTCATCCAAAGCCTTAGAATGTACCATCGGGTCAGCACAATGCAACATGCCATTATGAACCATCCAGTTGCCTAATCCCCGCCATATTAACACACACAGAGCACTATCTAACTGTCACTTTTTGTCAGTGTTTTCTTAACTTTATTGTAGTTTGTTTCTTTCCTAGACGAGGAGTGTTTCATTTTGTTTGGAAAATATTTTGATATTAGTTTGGAATTTTAGTTTTGCTTACCGTATTATATTTATCTTTATGATAATGAATATAAGGTACAGTGTGCTTGTTTGTGTGTCCCTCATGCACAGTTTCCTGAAATTCCATGTAATGTTCATTTTAGTATGATTATGATTGTAAACTCAGTATTTTCTATGTTATGCATATTGTTGAACCGTATGCATATTGTTAATTTCTCTAGTCTTTTTTGTGTTCTTTGAACAAAGATGTTTTATATGAGTATCTAACAGTGATGAAATAATAGAACAGAAAGGCGTGGTTGCTACTATGGCAGCCATCGTCGAATACCTGAGTAATATTTTAATGATTGTAAGGTTTGTAATTAGTCACTTAAGGAAAAAAAGATATTATAAAAAACTAGTTCTTAGATGTTTAGAGTAAAGATGTTATTTTCTACTGTATCCATTTCAATTAGTAAATATTGTTTTAATATTTCTACTCTCCCTGGAAATTGGGCCATGTTGGAAAACAAGCTGCATATTTAATGACTTTTATGGGCGTTTCTGGTGGGGTCGAGGTGAACGTGGCAAGTTAGAAACAAGCCTCGGCACTCCTTTCAAACTTTGCCAACTGCAAACAAGGGTGGGTGGGGAATACTGAGGCTGTAAAGGTGATAGAGGTTGACTTTTTTGCACTTCTGTACATAGTCAAAAAAGAGAGAATCATGTATATTCAGATCTTATTTTGAATAAAAAAAATGTCTATAATGACAAGGAATTTTGCTAGGATTACAACAAAAATCATATGAAAGGCTGAACACAATTGCTTGCATCAAAAGGGCACTGAGTTCTCACTCCTGCCCCTTTCAGAAAAGGCCAAGTGTTGCTCTTCTTTTTTGTCAGCAGCTTGTAGTTTGCCAGGTAACCTTCCGGAGGAGTTGTCCACTGACCTCCAGTGAGAGCCTGACTGGGGTTTTTGCCTGTACTCACAGGTCTGTGCGTCATGGCCACGCCCCTTCCAGGCCCAACCAATCACAACACGTCCTGTCTCCTAACCTTACTCAGAGAGGAATGCATGTTAAAGGAAATACATATACTGTTAAAAAAATAAAAAATCACAACACAGTAATATTGAATAAGAGAACATTTACACAGAAAGATGTATTTACAGTATACAATATTCTATCAATGTAATGGATTAAAATATATATAAAAATACAAAAATAGAATAGTGGTTTTATTTAAAAAAAAGAAAAGAAAAAATATTCCAGAGACTATACTCACTAAAGGTACACTTGGAGAGTTAGAATACATGCAACACAAACACCATAGCTATAAATATGTTCTTTCTGTTTATGTAAGCTGTGCTTCTAGTAGATGTAACCGGACAAACAGGAAAGTAGTTTTGTCATCAGGCAGAATCTAGGAACACCTTTAAATACTTTTCTGTGGTTCGGTTCTTAACATGTCGGTTTTTACCCTGATCATTTTAATCATCTCTAATCTTCTACAAGCACGCATGCTTACATTTATGATATAATGTAAACTGAACTTTTTTTTTTTTCATTTGTTGTTTGTTTTCTCTGCTTGTAGTGCTGAGATAATGTATGATGTCTTCTGCTGCAGTTTGTTTCTGCTTGTTTTACTGTCCCAGGCCCCCTGAAAGGATGTGTCATGTTTGCATGCCAGCCACCTTGTCTGGAAAAAAAACCTTTATGATTGCACCAGTCTAAAGCCATAAAATATAATCATCAGAATGAAATAAGAGAAGATATGACAAAGATGTGGGACATTGAATCTTTAAAAGAAGATAAAAATGTGTTTGCTTTGGTTTTATTAACTATACCATCATGCAGTAAGCCACAGCATGATGGGTACTTAATATAACTTGCGGGGTGTTGTGCCAATTATGATGGTTGTGTGTAGTTAAAAGTTTTTGATTAATTTTTTCAAGGGGCCTGCATTGCTATATTTGATTATTGCTGTTATGAATTTTAAAAAAAGAAATAAAAATTTACAAATGAAGTGAAGTGTTTGTTTTAAATGATTTATTTCATTTATACAATTAAACCTTTTGGTGGTTTTGTGTAAATTAATGAACAGTTTGACCTTTTTTTCTGTGACCACAGATAAAAGTTTTATTTGTAAAATCTTTTAATTTAAATAATAAAGAATGTTCAAAGAATATCAGCCAGATATGATGTATAAACAAGCTTTAAATGTAGGTAGTTCTAATGTTATGGCAATCTTGTATTTCTTCCCAAGATATATACTGAGGTAGACATGTTAACTTGCAACTATACATCTAATCACTGCTGATAAAACTACTTTATGTCTCAAAAGTTAAAAGCAGGTGATTGCTGAGTCCAGTCAGTCCACCACAAAGAAGAAGCACTACTCAGAATTGTACTGTATTATAATATTATTGGTCACTTAGTGGTTAAAGAGGCAGACCTGGGTCTGAAATACCTATAGGCTACTGGCTGCAGAGGTGAACCAATTTAGAACCCTGGGCAAGGCCCTTAACCCACAAACTGCTTTCTGATTGCCCAGCCAATCTGCTCTGTTGTGAATCTACAGATGGGACAAATGCAGTCCCATTAAAACTTTAAAAGTGAGCAGTGAAATCTTAAAATCAATGTGAGGTCAGATAGGAAGCCAATGAAGAGATTTCAAGATAGAAGTAACTTGTTCATACTCCTTTGTGCCAGATAAAAGAGAAGCAGCAGTGTTCTGAACCTGTAAATAATTGTTATAGGCCTGACGTATAGAGTTACAATAGTCCAGATGAGAGGTGATAAGGGCATGAGTAACCTTCTTTAGACGGCAGTTAAAAGAAAGATAACACTTTGCTTTAGCAATGAGTCATAGGTGGAAAAAGCTAGACTTAATAATAGTACTTATCTGGCTGTCCAGCTTAAGAAAGCTCTCAAAATGACAGCCAGATTCCTCACTACAGAGTGACTGCACGTGGTTAGAGAACCAAGTAGACTTTCCAAACCAGAGGTTTAAAAATGTACTGTCTCATCCAGGTTTTAATCTAGTCACAGTTAACTAATGGCGTCAGAACCTGACTTCTGCTTAACTGGCATATTTTTTTGAATTTTTATTTATTTATAAACGTTTTAATGTTCTTGGGCCTTCTCATCTGATCTGATTATAAACTATAAGCCCAAGTGGACCGAGGTCTTCTGGTACTGGTCTTGTAGAATAAAACTGAGTGGTGAGACTTTATCCCATCTTGACAGCCCTTTCTATGAAACAGCCTGCCAGAGAACCTGAGGGCTACAGAGACGGTTCATGTATTTTTTTTTTTTTTGTTTTTTTTAAATAAATGCTCAGGCTTAAACTTTGCTTTTAACAGATTTTTGTCTCCTTTAGTAGCTATTCCATTTTATTTTATTTTATTTTATACCTCATTTGTGTTGTTCTTTTCTGTTTTTATTATGTTTTGAGGTTAGGCTTATATGATCTTTGTAATAAAATTTTAACTCCAGGGTTTTCCTCATGGGGATCCTCCACTCTGGGGGCTTTGCCTGCTCAATCTTCAGGGCTGTTGCCATGGTGTTGCTCTCGTCTGGGTCACTGGGGATTCTGAATTGGACTCCGGTCTGCCTGAATCTGGTTGTTTCCTGTGGTGATGCCCTTTGTGGCTATTGGTGGACTGGCTCCTGTGTGTACACCTACAATCATTAAAGAGAAAGAAATCAAAGATTGGAGTTCACGTTTATGTAGATTAGACTTTCGGTCATCATTGCAACAATGCAAAGGTACGTTATGCTTTCTAAAGAACACAATAGTGGTCACAATATAGCTCCCTGGGGAACCTCAAAATGAAGTTGCTAAAGAGGAATAAGCCTCTGGATTTACAGTGAGGCACGACTGGAACCAGGACAGAGCTGAGATAATAGTTTGCTGCACTCACTTTGTAGAGGAGCAACTAAGTCTAATGTGTTTTTAATACCTTGTCCATGTATCATGCCCATTCATTTGTAAATATGCTTTATTGATATAAGACTGGGCCAGTGTACTCTGAGAAAAAATGTGTTGGCGTTTTACAATAAGCCAACATGATTAGTGTGTTTTTCTTGGCAACAAATGTTTCACAGTGAGAGCTAACCTACAAAAACAGTTACAGATCATTTAAGGATTTTTGAACATTGCATCTGGAAGGTTTAAAAATGTTGTTTTCCCACACACCTACACACACACGCACGCACACAAAAAGTGTAAATAATATGTCAACCCATTAGTTTAAAAGGTTGCAGGCTTAATTTTAGCCGTCCCAATACACTGAGAAATCACACTTCAGTTGTGGTATTCATTAAAATCCTTTTTCATCAAACTAAGCATCACCTTGTCCTGACCACTAAAGCTTGTAATTACAAGCAAATATCTGAGATAAAGATGTAGCTACGTCTCATTTTTATTGAGTGATTTATCAGTGTAAAGACAGCATCTTAATGTGACTTTTTTATTCAGATTAACAGTATTTATCCATTCAGGAAAACTAGGTTCCTCTCATTCATCCAACTTTAGCCACCTCATCTCTGTTACCTTGGTCCTCCTTGTCACCTAGAAATTATTTATAAGAAAGTCAATGTGCGTACATGAGGGGGAGGAGGGGATGAAAACAAAGGGGCTGTGAGTGACAAGTGTGTCCTGAAGAACTTCCTTTGGCCACCTGCAATGTCATAATGGGGCATGGCATGCTACTTTACATCTTCCATTGAGTACAAAGTAAGTATGCTTGTCACAAAACAGATGCATGGCTCATATGACAGGAGTAATTAAATACACAATTACTAAACAATGCTTTTGTATCAGACATTGTCAGCTTAAAATCCACTTCTATCTCTTTCGCCTTCTTATTTGTGTCTGTCTCTGACTCTTCTGCTCACTTGTCAGACTATAATGCTAAAATACGAGTCAAGTTGAGGAATCAAGTGTGTGTAAATTAGGAATTGAGATGAACTACTTGTTTATTGATGTGATTCCCTGTATAGCCTCTAGATGGCAGCATATCTCTGTAAACTGTAGTTCCCAGCTCAACAGGGGAAAGAGAAAGAAGGAAACTTTGGTCACTGTTATTCATTGGAGAAATATGATATGAATGGACTGATCAGATGGCCAGAACACTTCCCTAATAACATCTGTTTTTACTGAGTACTATGACCAACATCAGAGTCCAAGGGAATGAGGTGAGAATTGCAGAATGACAGAGGAAAAGAAGACAAGCCGCATCTGTGGTTTTGATACTAATAAACCAGAAACTGTTAAATATCCACCGCAAAAAACAAAAGAACTGAAACACAAAGAGGAACTGAGTGACATGGAAATGATCTAACAAGAATCAACAGAAAACCAGGAGTGGATGAAGTGCCTTTAGATTATGTTGTTATGAGTTGGCGCTCTATAAATAAACTTAAATTGAATTGAAATGTACACAAATAATTAATCACAAAATGAGCTGTAGGTGAGGCAGTTCACAAAAGAAACAAGGTGTGAGGATGTGAAAGCAGAGTCAGTGTGCAGGAGGAAAAGTGAACAGGAAGCAGAAAAGACACGAGTTAGCAAAAGAAAAACAACAAAACATGGAAGAACTCATACTGTAATGACAAAACTAGAAACTAAGACTACAATAGAACCAGAACAAAACCTGACTGTGACTGGCTGACTTTGGTTTCACTCCATTACTCACATTCACTTCCTCTTTTGCATGTCACAGATTTTTATTTTTTATTTTCTCTTTTAACTCAGTCATAATCCTTCTTCCTTTGCCGCCTCATTTCTTTGCCAGCTCTTTGATTTTAAAATTCTATCCTCTCCCCCTCCTCTTCTCCCTTCTTCTGTCTGTCCGGCTGTTAGCAGCAAACTGTCATGTAGAGGTTTAATGAAGCAGTGCTGATCCAATAATGGCAGTTTCTGTTGCCCGCCTCACAAAATATGATGTATGACTTAGTTTCTGCAATGCCTCATGAATCTCACTTACCAGTGCCATCCTGAACATGACCAGCTTTTCAATTATAGCTTCCATCTTAAGCTGTATAGTATTTTGGCAGGAAGGTAGTAGGTGTGTTAATATGCAGTGAAAACATATAAAGATTGAACTCCCAGTCAAGCTGTTATGGGCAGAAAAGAAGCAGATTTCCACTCAACCGTAAGTGTTGATCACTACACAAACTATCTTTTAGTGAATTACTGCAAGGGGAAAAAATTAAAGTGAAATGCAATTAAAATGTTGGTGCTGCTGTTTTCATTTATAAGTAGATGTCTGTTTTATTATGTGGAATGATTAATAGACAACTTAAGTGCTGTCAAAAGAGAAAGTAAGAAAATTACCCCCATGATGGACTAAAGGGGGGAGGAAAAGTGCATTAAAAACTAATTGTGTGTGTGTGTAAAATAGTGTGTAATGATACTGCATTTCTTGTGAGATCAGAGATTCAGAGCGAGAAAAAACACATCAGTGTTTTGACTGCAAATTAAAAGGCTTGATTTGAAAATGATTTTGTATCAGGTGACTTATTATGAAATGATTTCCTGATTTTTATTCTGTATTTCTCCCTTCTTGACTAAAACCCCTTCTGCTGTCTCTCATTCTGTTATCTAACAGCTGCATCACCGCTCAATTTTTGCTGGGTGCTGCTCGGAGCTCAGTGCAAATATTCAATTTTGCCCAGGGTGCACGTTAAATGTGTCGTTGTGTGTTTGTTTCAGTAAGTGTAAGTGTTCTCCTATGGTGGCAGAAAAAAAGAGCAGAGGAGTTGCCTTAGGTTAGAATAATCTCCAGCTAGAAGAGGAGAGGTATTGATCAGTCCGGCTGCAGTCCTTCAGTGAATTCAACATGAGACAGCTTGATGCACTGCCAACAGTAGGCTATGGAGAGAAATTTGTTTCTTTATTATTCAAGCAAATAGAATAGATTTGAATCCAAAAATAAGTTTTGAGAGCAAAAGAAAAGAAGTGAGAATCAAATTTTTTTTTTGTAGAGATAGAAACAAAATAGGTTGCAATAAAAAAAATATACATGTGAGAGAGCATATTCTCCAACTTCAATCA
>JAVQJG010166204.1:0-20316 GCA_036024015.1 Craterocephalus amniculus
AAAGTAGTGTATTTACATGAAATGTGGAGGCTGTTATGTACAAATTAAAGTGAACAATGAAAGGGGTGTGTTTTAATATAACACCTGTTTGCTTTGGATGTACGTTAATATAACGTACATCCAGATGTCGGTAACATAACGAATTTAGTTGTGTCAGTTAGTCAGGTAAGTCTATAGGTGAGTTCCAAAGCCTGATGGCAGAGGGGAAGAAACTGTTCTTGTAGCGGGAGGTTTTAAGAGGGAAGACTCATCCAGCCCTATGTTGTTTCCATTCCATCAAAGCCCAAACCTCTCCGTCTAGACAGATAGAGAGAATTACTGCTGTAAAAACTGTGAGGTTAGCTTCCGGAGTATGTACCACAAGACCATGAGCTCAACCACCAAATCTATGCTCAGGCATAAATCCCACAAACATGCCCTCTGTTGCAACTGTTACTACCCCTTATTCAAACCTCTTTCTCCTTGTTCACTCACAAGGCTTCATTCAGTGTATACAAGTCCTCATTTACCTTGTGTCACGCACTCCTGGTTGATACCAATATGAAAACCCCAACTTGGATCAAATGCTAGAGTAGCAGTACGTTAGGACACTGTTACTGAAGCAAACAAGTCCCACGACACAGACAGCGTGTGGATTACTTCCCACTTGTAGATGAACAGCGTTCCTCTTGGACCGTATAGGAAGTCTGACACTGTGTCATCTTGCAACAGTGTCGTTTGGCTATGAGAAGTTACAGGTTTAGCCCCCTAGTGGCCAAACTCTACACAGTATACTTTTGAAATTTTCCTAAATCTTTTTGATTTTTCTCCGTTTTCATTTAGTTCCTTGCTGAAAGATTGTTTTGTTTGAATGTACTTTTCTGCAATGTAAAGCACCTTTAAATGCATTTTCCTTGCTTTGCCCAAACCTTTAACCCCCTTTACTTTTACACCCAATCCTGACACTCTCACCTGTCACCAATTAAACTGCTGATTAAACAATATGTTCTGTATATTAAATCAAATTTTCAGTCTTTGATTCTTTTATCTTATTTTCTGACAACAAATTTGAGTTTGTTCATATTTGTACTTGCAGTGAGGTCAATCATTGAAGACCTTGACAGTTAAAGTTTTGTTTCATTTAAGGAAACTTGGATATTGTTTTAAAATTAGTTTTGTTATTACAATATGTTTTTTATTGCTATCAGATTGTGGTGTAGGTGAAACACACATTTGTCACCCAAGTTGCTTTCTCATTTCCATCACCCCATCAAACTCTGAAATCTGGTCTTCTTTTGTTGCTGACTTTGCAAGAGTTCGGCCTTGAGGTTGAAAGTCACAACATGCTTCTCTGGAGCTTGGGTATTATTTTGATCATTTATGCTGTTCTAAAAAAATTGTAAGTTATCCATTCCACATGCTCCAATGTACTTTATAACATTACAGATGTTGGCTGGTTACTTGTTCATTGCAAACAATTTACTTTCTTCTTTATCTGAGTAGTGAACGCATTTAAAACTTTTTCGCTTCACATCAATTCATCTTTAATGAGCTGTAAAAGTTTTAGTTCTCAGTTTCAGCATTTTGTTGTGATTGGACAGTTTAGTTAAATAATTGGATTTGGCTTTTATCTACATTTTACAGTGTCTCAGGTGATCAAAAATAGGTTTAATAAAGTCAGACATGTTACAATCAAAACACCCAAGAATGTCAATAAAAAGTGTGATAACAGTCTTGTTAAGTTTTACAAGAAGCAAACATTATAATACATGAAATAAAGATGTAAAGATTGCCAGGCCGTTCTCGGTTAAAAACAAAATGAAAAAAATAAAATAGCACTTTTTGAAGGAGCCTAAAATTTTTCCAGAATTATGAGACATCAACCCTGATGCAGTGTTGTGCACAGTATTCTACAGATGTCATTAAAACATCTTTCACCATCATATAGTGAGGACAGACATATATTCACTCTTTACAAGTGGGTAAGGCCCCTTTTCTTCTCAAACTGGATTAGTTTTTGATGTGAGTGTTTAAAGCAATCTCTTAAGTCCCTACACCACATATCCAGTCTGATCATCCTTGCAGTGATTCCAGATGTATTTACAGTAGATCCATCAAAAATTTACTTTATATCGTAATCTAAAATTGACTTAGTTGGTTTAGTTTTAAAATATTGCCAAAAAAATCAAAATATTTTACTTCTATTTGAGCTACCCCCCCCCCCCCACCACCACCACCACCTTATTCCCCCCCCTTTTTGCAGAGTTGTTGACTTTTTGCTTTGTATTATCAAGAGCACCTGTTCAAAATTGATTGGTCAGAAAAAGGATCCATGTAGCAAAGTGATCACTGAAGGCAAAGTTTATTATTTTGCCCGTATCATTCTGTGAAAGCAAGGTTGGCGGGTAAAGCTGTAGAAGTTTTCCATTTTTGGGTCACCTTGTATGATTGGTAAACACAATCCCACTGCAATGAATAAAAAATATTCATTGCAGTAGATTTCATTGATTTTTATTTGGATGCATGTTAAAGTTTGTGTCATGTAATTTATTGATTTAAAAAAAGAAAAAAGGTAAGACAGTTGTTTGAAATTAAGAGGACAGTGTTGGCATCCGTTCACAGAACATGTGAAATAAAATTCAGATTGCATAAATACGTACTAACGATATACAAGATGACCTGTCAATAACTAATAAAATAAAGTAATAAAGTAAATATTTTTACCAGAACAAGCTGGTTGGGCAAATGAAGCTACTGTCCAGTAGCAAAACCCAGTCTTCTGATATACTTGTATTCTACTCATAACTTGTCAAAACCTTAACACCCTAACTGATGTCAAGGTTTAGTCAGTCAGCCTTTACATCAGTTTTCAATGCACAGGATGCCCCTTTACAATCACTTTCTGTCTCCTACATACAGTAACTACTCTACCACTACTGTACAGTAGTTGATTTGAAGAAGATGTTCAGTATTTTCGACCTGGACTATTTTGTAGCATGAAATATGATAATGTACTCAACCAGACAGTTTGGTGCAACTTGAACTCCTTCGGAAGATTTTTAGATCCCCATGCGATCCGCATCCATATAATAGCCGCGTTCGGGAAAAGTGCCGGTTGTCCTCCAAATAAGTCATTACCTGCCAGAAAACTTCTTTATTTTACCAATGTGTTGTTAGCAAATGTTAGTCCGATCCCTCTGTGACTGGAAACAGCTTGTGCTTCCTTTGTTGTTGTCATTCCGGGGTTCTTTCAAGCCTCTTGCATCTACCTGCCACAGCGATGACGTCACTAAAATGTCCCATGGCGAAAGGGTGAATTCACTCCATACCATACGATGGTCCGCTACTTGCTATGGTAAAAATAGAATGAAGCTGTCCATCCTACAGTGCGGGGTGAATTCGCCCTTTTGCCATGGCACATGGTGATGTCATCGCCGTGGCAGGCACGCGCCATGTATAAAGTGCATTGAGATAATGCATAAAGCCTACATCCTGAGGGGAGCCAGTCAACCTCAGGAAACAGAATACGGTGAGTCCTGTCAGCCCTGTCTTCACTGTCTGCAGATCACATAAGGTGCTCAGAGGTCTGAGAGGCTGCTCAATGATTTTTTAAGTAGCCTTTGACCACGTTCAGCGATCGGTTTCTGTCCAGCAGAGTGATGGTGTGAAAACTGCAAATCAAAGAAAAAGTTATTACACTTTCGATGATTGTAAAATGTTATGAAGTGAAAATGTCCGAATTAGCCCTGAATGATCGTAGTTTGCTGAGTAGGTGCTGTCTCTGATGAAACCTTTTTATAAAAAATCCTCTATAATGGTGGAAAACGTCATCAAGTTGCTGAAGATATTTCTCAGGTAGTCATACCTCATTCATTCCTCAAAAATCTGTACTATAGCTCCTGATAAATTAAGGTGGGTCCTGCCTCAATCCTCTGTCTCTGATTAGAAAAAACATGCTGCTATCATCTCCTTATTCATATTAGAGCTCAAACAGGAGTTTCAGTGCCACTCCACAAAGTCCTGCAGAGCCGTGCAGTGATGTTGCATGTGGCCAGAGAGGGACAGACTGAATCATGGCAAATTTCCCAGTGTGACAGTTTGGAGTTTGGCGGGGTTGGACCAATAAGGGTACCAGTTGGCTTTGGATGGCCATTTGATTCATCAAACTATTATTCCACTCAGAAACTTTTCTAAAAAGAAAAAAAGGAAATTATTTTTATTGTTTCATTTTTCTACTCTGTCACAATCAGAGCAGATTTTTTTGGTCGTTAACCAGCCGAATGTTCAGATAAAGTAGATAAAGTCTAAAACCTGTTTGTATGTTTGATGAGAAGCAAACATGTTTGTCAAACCTCTGTGTATTCTGCCATGCTCATCCTCCTTTGAATGCCCGGCAAGAGGCAGGCTGACAAGACAGCGGTGCATGATGACATCCATCCAGAGCGTATGTTTATAATGATAAGATAACAGCAGCAGGGCGATGAGTTGATGGGGCCGTGGGGGTATGCTGTATCTGGGGGTCAAAACAGTGACAAATTTACCCCTGAGGTCAACGTGTACCTGAGTCAGCCAACAGAATAATTAAGTGTATGACTGAGGCATGTCAGGGTTGTATATTATAGCATTAACAGTTTGATTTGTGATCACCTACATTTGCTGCGGTTGAGTATGTGCGGTACATTTCAAAATAGAGCAGTTTCTGCCTAAAATGTTTCTCATTTGACGTTATTTGTTTCAATTACAGCATCCGTTTGTAAACTGTGTAGGGGCCTTTCTAAAAGGGTCCAATTGTTTTCAAAACCAATGCAAATCATTACCAGTAATAATCGTCACACAGCATTTCATAGTAAACATTGACCCAGTCAAATACTACTGCACTTGTTGCACTCCTTCAATAAATGGGCTTTACATGTTACACGCAATCATACCCGTTAACCTATTGGATTTGTTTATGTAGAAACTAGGTCATAACATACAGTAGATCTCTGAGACGCCGCACCCCCTTCTGCATCTCATTGTTATTCCAAGGACCTCTAAAAAGCAAAGCAAATACATATCAGACAATGACAAAGCCACTCTCAGCATGTTTATGACCCAGTTACACTTTGGAACCTCTGGCAATCACACAACCATCCTGAAGAGTCTGAGGCAGGCACAGATAAATTACAACATGCTGTAATCTATAATGAAAAGGTCATTTTACCTGAGGCAAGGCAAGTTTATCTGTGTAGCACGTTTCATGTACATGACAATTCAAGGTGCTTTACATGCAAACATTAGAAACATTACAGCAGGGTCCAAAAAGCATTACAAAGAATTGAAAAACAGAATTAAAATAGAATCACAAGAAAAATAAAGAAAGAACTGCTCAGAGGAAAAAAAATCAATCATCATAAAAGGCTGCAAATAGAAAAGTTTTTAACCCTGATTTAAAACTGCTGACAGTGTCAGCAGACCTGCAGCTTTCTGGGAGTTTGTTCCACATGTGAAGAACATAAAAACTGAACGCTGCCTCTCCATGTTTAGTTCTGACTCTGGGAACTAAAAGTAGACCTGACCCTGATGACCTGAAGGATCTGGCTGGTTCATAACGAACCAGAAGTTCCTGAATATATTTTGGCCCTAAACCATTCAGTGCTTTGTAAACTAACCGCAGGATTTTGAAGTCGATTCTTTGACAAACAGGAAGGCAGTGTAAAGATCTGAGGACTGGGGTTGTATGATCCACTTTCCTGGTCTTAGTGAGGACTCGAGCAGCAGCACTTTGGACTAACTGCAGCTGTCTGATGGACTTTTTAGGGAGACCTGTAAGGACAGTGTTACAATAGTCCAGTCTACTAAAAATAAATGCATGCACCATTTTTTCTAAATCCTGTGGAGACATCAGTCCTTTAATCCTCGATATGTTCTTTAAGTGGTAGTAGGCTGACTTAACAACTGTCTTAATGTGACTACTGAAGTTCAGGTCTGAGTCCATGACTAATCCCAGGTTTCTGGCTCTGTTGGTGGTTTCTAACTTAGCCGTCTAAAGCTGAGCGCAGACTTTAAATCTTTCTTCTTTGACTTCAAAAACCAATTATTTCAGTTTTGTCTTAATTTATTTGAAGAAAGATCCAGTCTTTAATCTGATCAATGCATGTGATCAGTGATTGGATCAAACTATAGTCTCCTGGTATGATGGTTATGTAGATCTGTGTGTCATCAGCGTAACTATGGTAACAACTATGATGATTGATTTTAAGATTCTTTTATTGGTTTATAAATGTCTTAATGGTCTTGGGCCTTCTTATTTATCCGACCTGCTTTTAGACTATAAGCCCTCACGGACCCTGAGGTCCTCTGGTAACCGCCTTTTGGTTGTTCCAAAGGCTAGGACCAAAACACACGGCAAGGCCTCTTTCCAATATTATGGCCCTCGCCTGTGGAACAGCCTGCCAAAGGGCCTCAGGGCTGCAGAGACTGTAGATGCTTTTAAAAACAGGCTCAAGACCCATCTTTTCATCTTAGCTTTTAATTGAACTTCTTAATCATTTAGTTATTTAGCTATTGATATTATTAGTTTATTTATTCAGTCATTTTAATTGATTGATTTATCTGTTTTGTTTATTTTGATCAATTATCATTTTTATCTTGGTCCTAAACTGACCTTTTAAAATATATTACTTTTCTTTTATCGTTCTTATAACTTTTGGTTTATTTATGCTCATTTAAGTATCCTATACTGTGTTTTATTTTTATATTTTTAATCCTCTAGCTCCAGTGTTCCCTCATAGGGATCCTCCACATCGGGGGCTGCCTCTCCGGTGGTCGTTAGGCGAGTAATAACATTTTTAAGTAGATCTTTTAGAAGTGAGATCCCATAATGCAGAAATGCATAAAAAGATAAGGCAACAGTTTCCTAATAATCTGAACCATGCCTTTGATTACAAATGTTTAAAAAAATGCATTGAGAGAACTGAGAAATATTGTTTGTTTGAATAATTGGATACCAAGATAGATGCCAACAGCTCTTTCTAAATATTTGCCACAAAGTCATGTTGGGGTTCAAACTCTCTCTTAGATCCCTTCTGTTAATCACTGTGTTTGAGAACAAGAGGAATTTTTGCTGTTGTGAAAGCCAATTTCTGTGCTTCTCTTGCTCGACAATGGATTTCTTCTGTTCAACACTTCAGGCCATACTTTACTGGCTATTTTTGTCTTAGAGAAGTCTGGGTTGCAGGCAGGCCAGGCTCAATCCTCAACTCATAAAGCCATGCTACTGCTGCATCATAGCTTTTTCGCTGAAATAAGCAACTATAATGAGTAAGAGTTTGTCCTCATGGCAATATGTTACGTCAAAATCTGCATTCACCATAGTTTTCCATTAAATCTCCACAACTGTTTTTTTCTCTTGAAGGGCGTCTTGATCCCAACTTTTCCTTGCAAAAGTATAACAATGTAATTTTGAACTGAATATTTTTTATGCTAAACAGAGCAATAAAACATTTTAAGATTTGAACATACTTAGATTAGAGCTTCAACACCTGTAAATGCAGTAAACAAAATTGGCCATGTTTTTTAATCTGCATTTTTACTGCCATTCAGTTTGTTTTTCCTGTCAGAAACGGCTTTTCAGTTAATTCTTTTGTTTTAAATTGTACTTGGGCAGAGGCAACCAATGAGTGAGGATCCATTTGATTACATATTATTATCAAACCTGCAACCTTTTTGACTAAAGGGCGACCACTGTGCCTTACGGGTTACTGATGCTTCGAAGAAATAAATATGTTGCTCTGGTATTTTGTGTTGACTGAAGTAGAACCTGTTTCTTTGAAACAGGGTCTACACTGGATTCTACTTCAGTCAACACAAAATAATATCCGATAAATTGTTTCTTATTTTATGTTATTACAGGATGGTGAGCTCCTCACCATTAAAAAATTTTTTTACCCACCTGTTAGTTCTTTTTTAACCCCTGTAACTTTCACATAAGCTATTTTTTATTAAAGAGTCTCTATGCAAGTCTCTATGCAACATTATCATAGTCATAAAGCAGCTTGGAAGTAATTATTTTGCTTGACTGACCTGTACTGAGGAAAACAGGTCATTTCCTCCTCTATAGGGTCTCCCCCTACCAGAAACGGCGCTTGCAGTTTAGCCCATAGACGCTTGCGTCGGTTTTGGTTTGGAAGTCTCGCAATACACAATACTACCGTTTGGAAAAATATGCATGTTTACTCTACGATTCGGGTCTTGCTTTGATAATTACTTTTACTACATGCCTTTGAAGCCGTGGTGACATGGCGTCGCCAGTTCAAGACAACCGTAAGTTGCCTCTGTTTACAACATCCTTCTTCTTCTTCTGTCACCTATTTTCTCACTCTGGAGCTCCCCTTACAGCTTTGGGGTGCGCACTGCATGGTAAACATACCCAGAGTTGCATTGATCTGCTTTAATTGGCTAGTATGTATTTATGAATGTATGACATTCAGATTGCTTAAACTGATTGTCAGTGAAGCGCCTTGAGATGACTTTGCTATGAATTGGCGCTGTACAAATACAGTTGAATTTAACTGAATTTAATTGACTTTCTAAATATTTTTAAGCTGTTACCAACTAGATATATGGCTGACATGATTCTTAAGTTACTACATGTCTTTACATTTGGAAAAAAAGGGGTGATAACTTCACTCAGAGGAGTTTTCCTGACTTCCTGTAGATTGTTTTTCAGGAACATTTTGTTCCCGTCCACAGAGCTCTGTGTATTGTACACTCTCTGTGACCTCTACATCTCAGGATCACTGGCGGCAGTTCACCTCAGTCCCCTCTGCTTAAGCTATGCCTATATATCAAAATGAGTGACACAATGACGGTGTTTATGCTGTTACCATCTGATCTTTCAAGAGGAAGCCTCACTTGTTGCTTCTGTTCCTTCCCTGTTCATAAAAAACATTGTCTCTGTCATAGAGGACACAGATAGGTCTTCTTCATCCAGAGAAAATATACCCAAAATATCTGTTTGTCTTCCCCTGCTCAGGACTGAATGCAGACCGGAGGCAACAGCAGCCTCGGTCTATAGGAGGAGGTCAGTGAGTTCACGGAAATTTCCTTGCCGCTTCAGCTTTTCAGCAGGAATGACCCACTTTCTGGTTGGAGCCTATCATTTATAGTACATAGTGATCATATAAAATAATAACATTTTACATTTCAGAAAAATCTTCATTTATAGTGAAGCACAAAACAGGGAATTCTAATGGAGACTTTGAATGTTAATGGTCTGTGGATGCAGTAAGAGCTGTGAGAGGAAAAACAGCTTGAGAGATTGTTATTTAACTGAGAGAAACAGCCTTTGTTACAAGTCTGTGCTTCACAGCTAGTACGTGTGATGTCGGACAAGCACGCTGTTAGAGGGTGGAGGATATGGTAGGGGGGATGCTCTTTGAATTACTTCAACGTTGCTGCGTTGTAAATATTTTCAGTCTTAGTGTAAGGGTGGGCTTTGAGGAAGGGGCCACTTTACATTCTAGGTCAGTGGCATTACGTGACAGCTCAGTCTGATGTAACTGTACATCTACACAAAGGATTCCAGCTAATCTCCTCTGTGGCCTCTGTATTATTTTTCCAAGAACACCATGGTCTCGTGCTGTGCACATGAATATGTGTTTGGTCTTTTTCGTATGAAAGTACATCCTTGCATGCACATGTGGTGGGTTTTTATCCCTTTACATGTGCCTGGACCCCCAAAAAAGAGAGTAGCCTCTGCTTTAAGCCCAGTCATTGAACTCAATGACCTGTCGCTCAGTGTGGAAATGAGTGATTTGTGTCATCAGGTTTGCTTGTCCTGTATGTAGATTACTGCATTGTCGCATGAGCAGCTCAGCTGCCTTTACTCTCAGCTCATCACTTATCTCGCTGCCTGCTGATGCTCTGACGACAGCCCTGACTGATATCACTGTGAGAAAGAGATAAAATAGACTCTGATTATAATCAATGCAATGTCTAAGTGACAAGGGCTGAGTGGTTAGTGGATTGCAAGTCAAGATTACAATAAGAGGCATTTAAACAATTTGTGAAATTGCTCGTGCAAAAAAGAATACAATACTGGAAAAGCCACCATAAGATTGATTTGCAGTCTGGCACAGAGTTTCAACTCAAAGACCCCTGGCTGCAAAAAAGACCATTTAGGAAGATTTTTGCATAAAATGTGCAATGTTTGGAAAGACAACTCCGGTAAAAGAGGATATGAACGTAACAGTAAATATTCTCCAAAAAACAAACAAACATGAAAACTGCTCATGAAATGTATTGAGCCTTTAAACTTTATTTAGTATTTTATTTAGTATTTTCATATAGAATTGAGACTTTTCCTAAATAACATGACCACCATTGGACTGAAAAAATAGCAACATGCTAAGCAGGAAAGTAGCGAGAAGTCATTGAGCTTTCTTTCATGTTTTTATATAAATATACGAGCAGCTCCTGGATAACTGTCCATCTGAAAGCTCCTTGTTGGTTGGTGCTTGTGATTTAATCATCATCAACTGCTTCTTCCCACCTTTGTCTTATCTACTATCCGGAACTTTTTTAATTCACGTAATTCAGCTCAATAGCTACTGATTGTCTGCCAATGCTTTACAACAAAAATCACAGGATGTTTCTGTGACTGAAAATAATAAATAACCACAAAATCTCTATTCTAGACCTTAAAATATGTGTAATACTATACGTTCTGAGGCTTTATAGATTTTTTTTCTGCACTCACATTGTTTTTTATACATTATGAACTTTTTTCATGTTTTTCTTTCTACTCGGAGCCCTCGTGATTATAAGCCTTATCTAGCAGATAAAATCTGAAATTAAATTGTTTTCCCCTGTCAAACGTCAAGTTTGACTAAAGAAAAGTAAACTTGTTTTGTAGTTTTAGCTCAAAGGTGTCCTGCAGAACTTTTGCAGCTTTTCCTCGGTGCCGTGCTGTCTAACACTACTTCACCATCTATCTTGCATCCTACCTTTACTCTGAGCTCTCTCCCCCATATAGAACTCAGTGCACTGTTGAATCTTGTTGAATCTCTTGGATTGTTCCCGTCTCTCTCCAATTGCATTTCTTTGATGAACAGTGCACATTTAAAAAGGATGTCAAGGATATCAACAAGTGTGCTGATATCTTTGATTTGTTGTATGACTCGGTGTGTAATATTAAACTATTCATGGTGCTAAAGTCGTGAAGTGCTGTTTCTACAGTCCTATTTCACATTAGGGAATAGAATAATGCTGATGCAGGTTTGGATGTGTGTTGTTCGAAATGGCACAGAAAAAACTACATATAATTCAGAAAACTGCCTAAAATAACATCAAAATCAGCCAAAATAATTCATATAGACTACAATGCAATTAAAACTCTACCTAAATATCTTGTTATTATTACAGAAAGAGACAAATAATCACGATGACCATCAATGAAACAAACACGCATGCAACATGAGAGACTGAAATAAACCTTCAGTATTTTATTCTACACAAGGTCACTGAGGAGGGTGTTCGTTGTTCTGTTTGCTTACAGAGGACATCACCAGAAAACATGTTTCTCTATGACTCGCAAACTGCTTAGTTCCAGCTATCTGCGGTACTACTAGCACTCTGTATCAGGACAGGCCAGCTTCAAGGCTGAACCCATGAAGGAAGGGGCAGCAAGAAAGAAGTTTAAATTGTTTGACAGAAAACTTTGTATAAATTGTGAAAAAAGATAGCTGTCTGATTGATGTAGGCCTACTATTTATTATTTGATAAATCCCAATTTTATTTGACAACCTGGAAGAATGCAGCAGTTAAGTCAGTGTTATGGCAAAATTAAATATTTCTTAAACTTTTGTAATTTATTTGACCTTTTGCATAGTTTTTTTTTTTTTTACATCAGGTGAAGCGGTCTTCCAGAGTGGAGAAATGCTTCCGTTTATGTACCAAAGCTAAGCTGTTTTATATATATAATGTTTAATATTAAAAGACTTAAAGTCAAAGATGACTCAATGTTTAGATCTGATTTTGTGGCTCAGATAACAGAGTTGCACAAGTTCTTTGCTTTCTTCCCCTTCGCTACAGATATTGTTGGCGGTAACGTTGCCTGAAGAAGCAGTGAAAATTATTACCCACCAAGATGTCACGTTTCTATTTCTGACAACTGGAGCTAATGAAACTGGCTGCAAAAATATTGTGCGGGGTTCATTTGACACTGATGACACTGAATGCTGATTGTACCCTTTCCTTTTGCAGATAGTGTATTGTTTGCCTGTTTTATTTAGTTTTTCTTTTGTCCAGTGTGAAAGGAGCCTGAGTGATTTTCAGATGTCTGTGCAAGCATCTTGGCACCTTTGGACAGATTAAAGCTGCTTCCACTTGTTTTCCAGTCTAGCTGTTAGTTTTTTGTGTGGTATTGATCTTCTCATCAAAGTGCATTTCTCAACATTTTGAACTCTTCATTTTATGGTTTAGGGTGGGGTGGGGGGTGTGGGGGGTTCGTATGAGTTTAATGTAAACTGACACAGATATAAATTTCTAAAGTTGCCTAATATCATGGGATAAAGTGTTGTGCGGCATGCTTTGAACCTGAAGATAGAGCAAATGAACGCTGTGTGCTCATAGGTGCGTGGGTGGTGTTTTTTCCCCCTTTTTTTCTTTTTCTTGTTTTTTGGGAGGGTTGCGCGGCGATTAATGTGTGTGTGCTACCCAATATGCTGAAAAACATCAGAGTTCAAGGTTGTTCTGATGCCACCTGAGAGGATGAATGAGCACTTTTACAGGGTAAGAACACAGAGGCCCTGCACATGTTATTTAAGTCATGCCAGCTCTGAGGGGGCAGTGTGTGTGTGAGGTATTTGTTACTGTTAGGTGCACATGTAGATCTATGTTTGTGAGGACTAGTTTGAAGTTTTGGATGATTTGGAAGTGGGGAATGTTTTCAGGGAGAACACTGGGTTCTAAGGTTTCGGGTTAGAACCGGACCCTTTTTAGGTTAAGCATTAGGACATCTAAAGATATAAGATGTATATGGGAGAATACAAAGTTACTGATGTTTTTAATGAAAGTGTCAATCAATAAAAATTTGAAATCATGTCATTTTAATTAGCTTAATTAAAATACCAGAACATCATGTCGAAGTTTCACATATTTAAAGCCACGGGTAATCTTGTAAATCTTGTAAATCTTGGAATTAATGTATTTTCAAACTTTCAGAGCAACAACAGACACTCCAATGTATGGACTGTATATTGATGGTAGATTTTAAATTGTGTTTCTATAACAAATTGAAAGCAGGCTATTTCTCATAAAATGCGCCCCCCTTCCTTTGAACCCCCACAAAGAAAAAACACCAACAAAGCAAACACAACTTGCAATCAGTCAAATATTTGCCCGATGCAGAAGTGTGGCAGTAGTATTTGCTCTGCCAGAGTTTCGGTTCTTCGTCGCTGTGAAACACGGTTCGAGTGAGGAGCGTCACCTCCGCCATAGCGTGCGTTGTGTTTATTTATAAAGAGGGGGGGGACTTCAACGTTCTATCTGGGGTCATACGATCCTCTCAACGTGGATCCATAAATGAATGGTGGGCTCGACGGCCACACCATGCAGGGCCAGTTCCTGATTGGTTCGATGCACGGCAGGAATAAACACTCTCCGGGTATATATATTGCAGTAAGGTATGACACTTCCAAGAAACAAGAACCCCAACATACACCCACCACCTAAATAGTCTAATAAAGAGGAGCAGCAGTGAAACTTCAGATTATAACTTTGAAGTCATTTAAGGATGAGGGCGCAAATCCAAAAAGTTCCTCAGATTGTTGAGCTGCTGAGGAAGAAGTCTGTGGGACTGCAGCACTTCAAGCCAACATCCTCAGTGTGCGTCTTGGAGGAGAAGGATGCTGTGGAGGCTGCGCAGTGCCCTTTCAATGCTTCGCGGGCGCAGAGTTTGGACGAGATCCCGGGACCCACAAACTGGCCGCTGGTTGGCAGTCTTTTTGAACTCCTGCGGAAAGGAGGTTTGACCAGACAACACGAGGCACTGGTACAGTAAACTCTATAAAATCCATCATTTACAGCAGAATTTTGTCTGTTTTTCTTTTCATTTTTTAGCATATGAGCGGAAACGTATAGAAGATTATATATTAAATATTCGGAAAAATGAATGCCTATTTTATTCCTTCATAGGTTGATTATCATAAGAAGTTCGGGAAGATTTTCCGGATGAAACTGGGCTCCTTTGAGTCGGTCCACATCGGCGCACCTTGCTTGCTGGAGGCGCTCTATAGGAAGGAGGGCAGTTATCCTCAGAGGCTGGAGATCAAACCCTGGAAAGCATATAGAGACCTCAGAGACGAAGCGTACGGGCTCCTCATCCTGTGAGTACAACATTTTATTCCTTTTTTTATTTTACTTATGCTAAAATATCCCGAAGTTGTCGGGACGCAGCCTGAAGCGCAAGAAACAAATGTCAGAGCAAAGCGCGCTGAAGGAGGGAACTGATTGCACTGATTTGCAGGGAGGGGGAAGACTGGCAGAGAGTGAGGAGCGCCTTTCAGCAGAAACTCATGAAGCCGACAGAAGTGGTGAAACTTGATGGCAAAATAAATCAGGTGAGAATATAAAAACTTCATATTAAAACACGTTTTTAGTTCGTTTCATTGCCATCAGCGACTGACACTTTCTGCTTTTGAAAATAGGTGCTGGTGGACTTCGTTGACAGAATTGGGAAAATCAATCATCAAGGGAGGATCGATGACTTATACTTCGAGCTGAATAAATGGTCGTTTGAGAGTAAGTTAAGGCTTTTCTTTGTCTTTGTTCTGGCATTGCTATGCTGACGATTTACTCATCTGTTAAATGCTTAGAAAATACAACATTCTACCAAAGCTAACATACTCAGACCCAGTAACCCAATAAAGTCTCGACAAATAACAGAGCTAAGCTAAAATGTGACACTGGGTTAAAAGTCTGAGTGAAAATAATTCTTTCATTGATTTTCTGTTTATCATCATAAACATGTACAGGAGTCATTCAGCTGTGCTTCTTCATGACATTTTTACAACCTTTAACTTTAAAAATCAATACTATATAGTATGTAAAATAGAGTATTGATCTGATACTGTCTGCCTACACCCTCCTTTTGAATAAACTAATTTTCTTCCTTTATTATTCAGCTGATGTTCTCAATCTCTGCTTTTGTTTTGTCTTACAGCCATTTGTCTCATCCTGTATGACAAAAGATTTGGTCTGCTGCAAGAGAAAGTCAATGAGGAAGCCATGAATTTTATCACAGCTGTGAAAACGGTGAGTATCAGCCATCTCCTTGCACCCGTGTAAAGTTGAAGAGTACGCTTGTGATGATCTTTGAGCCTCTGAGGCTGACTTTCTCCTGCAGAGTCAGGAAACATAGCAGTTCATCAGGTTCACGTCAGTCAGCTGAACTGCAGCCAATGATGCGGCAGTTCAGAATGTGACTGGACACTTTTGCTGTATTTACTGAGAAATACTAGGGCAAGCCAATAGCCTATCATCCACAGTTAAATGGTGATAAGAGGAGGCTCTCAAAGGTCTCGATAGAGAGTGAAAAAAATGAAGCGCAGGAGATTGAGAACGACCGAGATTAACGATTGGAGACTCAAACTGAGGGTAAAGATGATTGCATTTAACTTAAAATCTTCTCTGTTTTTCTTTGTTTCCTTTCTAAAGATGATGAGCACATTTGGCATGATGATCGTCACACCGGTGGAACTCCATAAGAGCCTCAACACCAAAACCTGGCAGGACCACACTGCAGCATGGGACCGTATTTTCAGCACAGGTAAAAACACAAACCACGTTTGTGCCACATGACAAAATTACACCAGCACAGCCCCTGCTTGCAGCCAACACCTACTGGCGTTTCATAAGCTGTAGTACAGTATGTGTCCACTTTTCCGTGACGCATAAAACCAGTTTTTAGCTCCCTTCTAGTCAGATGATAGATAAGAAAATACATGGAGTGGGTGGGTGATCTGAACCAGCTGCCTCTGTGCTTTGTGTACTTGGCACTTAGGGTAAATGATGGTTCAGAGTTGTAGTAAACTGCATGACCCAAGGTGAGGAAATATGCCAAATATTTGTTGCAGCAAGAGGTTTTGACGCACAGAGGGAGGGGGAAGATGATGCTGATTACAATTTCTCGTAAGCTAAAGTCACACACGAACCTCTAATTTGGTGACAAATGTACTCGAAGAAAGCTTGAGCTAAAGTATGCAGAATGTTTTTTCCTGCCCACTGAATTTTATGTTGAGTTTAGCAAATCAAGTCATACAAAGGTCATGTTATGTATGCACGAAAAATCAAAGTTACTGGTTGAAAAAGTAAACTTCATCTCACCCATGCATAGTTTGAAACTGTACATTATGCAGACTTGCAAACTTCAAGTCTCTGATGCACAAATCTCTCTGGGGTCAGATATGCTCATGTTAATGTTGAAATTCTCCAAAATAACTCATTCTGTCATACCTGATGATCTATAACTTCCTGGGCCCATTACAAAGTCTGAAAATGTTGTCTCAATTTTCTCACTTTCATTGGCCATCCTCAAAAAAGTTAACCACTATTTACGGTGGATTTATCCAAAATATCCACAAAATGATTAATCCACTTACATAAAGCTGTACAATCAGGCCTCATTTTGTGAGGTTTTAAAGCAGCATGAAACTGAGAAGAACTCCAACACCAAATCATCATATACACACCAGAGACATTTTATTATATTTATTTTTGACATATATTGTTTATTTCTTTGTGTCATTGTTCAATAATGTTTTGATAAGTTTTCAAAGAAATGAAATGATTGTTCATTGTGCAAAAGGTAATTTTTCAAGTCATTAAACTCACATGTTGATGGCTCTGGTTTCCCTCAGCCAAAGTGTACATTGACAAGAAGCTGAAGAGGAACGCTGAAAGAGCTCCAGACGATTTGTTCGGTGACATCTTACAACAAAGCTGTCTCAGCAAAAAAGAGCTGTATGCAGCCATTACCGAGCTACAGATTGGAGGAGTTGAAACAGTAAGTATATTTTTAGAGAAAGTTAATTTTCTTTTAGTAAAATGGGATGATTGATGGATTAGTGAAATATAAAAAAACAAACCAGTATCACACTCATTCCTATGCTTTGTATCTTTAATAGTAGGAACATAATAGTTTTGTTACATTAGATGACCAAATACTGTATAATGAGGTCACAGTAATGTGTGTAAATAGATTTTTAAAGTGGAAAACTGAATACATTCCTCTTGTGGTATTCAAGAAAATGGCATAAGACATTACTGTCCTCTCCTTTTCATGTCATGTCCTGTGTTCTAATATATTTGGTAAAATTATCCTTGTATAGACGAAATAGAGACAGTGATAACTTCTCCATACTTATTTTATCCTTTAATATCGACCAAGAGATAACCAACAATTTTTAATCTTTCTATCTCTAACTGCACATTTTGACTCTTGAATTCAAGACATAAGCTTGAATACTATTAGAAGTTATAATTATGTAATGTTTGGTAATAATATGCTACTTGATTATGCTTAAATAATAGTAAGAGTGAAAATAATTTCCTGCTTTTGACACCACACTGTTATCTTATAAGTCGCCAAAGACAAAGTAATGGTCGTCCTATGAACGAAACAAATGCTGATGTTCCTGTGCCTCAAAAGCATAAAACGAATATAGTTAGGATGTAACTGAGGAGGCTTTGAGGAACCCCACTCGTTCCTCAACTTCTCTCAGGACCCCACAGAGGAATGCACTAAGAGTAGCTGCCTCACTAACTGACGTCTCCTCCCTCCTTCCTTGTTTTTCTTTCTCACTGTGTGCAGACCGCCAACAGCATGCTGTGGTTTATTTTCAACCTGTCACGTAACCCCAGTGCTCAGAAGAGGCTGCTGGAGGAGATCAGAGAGGTGGTGCCTCCCGACCAGGACCCCTGTGGAGAGCACATAAAGAGCATGCCCTACCTCAAGGCCTGTCTCAAGGAATCTTTGAGGTATAGTGCAGCTCCGATATGGTGCATTATGAGCAAGGGTAGAATTTCCAAACATATTCCAGATGAAAGAAGATCTGAGTGGCTGCTCTGCCTTACTGGTAAAGAGTATGCACACTAAGGTTTTCCTGGAAGGCCAGCATGAGTAGATATTAGTCAGACTTTTAGTAAACTTTTAATATTATTTAGAAGAGAGCAACATGAATATATGAGTCACACAAAATGTAACCTGAGATCACACAAGAGAAGCTGTGAAACACTGGGAAAATGCAGTTCAAATGCAACAGAGGGTTCGTTCTAATGTTCATGACAAATGTATTTAAATATGCAGCCTTTAGCTTTAAATCAGGCTCATGGGCAACATTGTGATTCCCACTGGTACCATAAAGATTAAAAAGGAAAACTCACACACATGACTGCCTCAAAAACAAGCTTCATGAAGTAAGGTGCCATATACCAACTATCAGTGATCCCAGCTTAAAATCTACCATGCGGTCACGTTCTAATTACTTCTTCGTCCTTATATGGGCCATTTTTCCCCTCCTTATGCGGTCACGAGAGTTGTTGAACATGTTACTTAAGGCAAGAACAGGGAACGTACATTTCCTTAGACTGGAGATTATATCTCGCTTCGTCTGGCACCATGTATGTCTGGCTCCATTTAAACAGCTAAGACATGTGTGTCATGCTACATTTTGTTCATATGTTTGTTTTTGTAATTCTTACAGGTTGTCCCCATCAGTCCCATTCACCAGCCGGACCCTGGACAAAGACACTGTGTTGGGAGATTATGCCATTCCCAAAGGAGTAAGTGGCTTATTTCTTAGTACACCTAACATGAGGAGATTACATTCTTGAGTAAATTTACATTTGACTGTCTGAAACATGCTTCAAAGACCTGCTCACACAGTGTACAAAATCTGATTGTGGTGATGTATATAGAGCGAGCCACAAGGTCTTTAATGGAATTAAGCCACATGATCTATAACACTATATTTTTGATTTATTCAAAATGGTGACAATTCTTCAACAAAAATAAATAAGCAATTAATAGGTTTTGTCTCTTTTTGTATTTCAGACAGTGTTAATGATTAACAGCCATGCACTGGGCTTCAATGAGGAGTACTTTGATGATGGCAAGCAGTTCAAACCAGAGCGCTGGCTGAGGGAGAACAGCACCATCAACCCCTTCACCTATGTTCCATTTGGTATTGGAAAAAGGATGTGCATCGGCCGGCGGCTAGCAGAGCTACAGCTGCAGCTGGCCATGTGCTGGGTAAGACTGTCCTTGGCCACTCAAACCAGTGTTCGAAAGGTGGCTTTGCAGGATTCCAATCAAACTGATCTTAACTTTTCTTTCTTACAGTTAATCAGAGACTATGAGATCGTACCGACAGACAACGAGCCGCTGGATGTTATTCATTCAGGGCTTTTGGTTCCCAGCAGAGAACTGCCGGTTGCCTTCATTAGGAGATGAGGTGAGAAGAAAACTTAGACGGCAATGCTATGAGTTATCTGAAAGTAGTCAGCATTGCGTAGAGACTCACATTCACAGATTTAATCTGATTAAAAACACAAGTTGTTAAATGATAGTTGTTTTGTTTTGGGGGATTTGATCAATTATTTCTCAACTGTTGCAGGCATAGTCCAATAAAAAGGATATACCAGTTACTATTTCAGAAACATGAAGCCAATGAGGGAGTGCCTTGTAGTGCACTCCCTCAGGTACCTGTTCTGAAATACTTATGGGTCCATTAGTTGATTTTAAGAAACACTGATTAATCCTAAATTAAACTTTCAGTGGCTACAGATTGAATAGAGAGAATAGAAACTGTCTTCATGTTTTCCTCAAACAAGAGTTTCTCAGAGAAACTTAAACAATCTGTTTAAAACATCATGACTTTGAATTCAACTTCATCAATGACTTTTTCTTTTTGTTCTCTCTCTCTCAGGCTTTATGTTCAACACTTGGGGACATAGCGACAGAGATGATGCCCCTGTTGCAGTGGTCCTGATGGTCCAGTAACTCCCTGCTTTGCTGCTCTGTATATAAAAAAGAAAGCAGAAATGAATAATTGTGCCATAAATACCTCAAACTTATTTAAAACTAATATGTATAGCTGTTAATGACTGACCAAAATATGAGTTGTTATGTAGAAATTGAACGGTGTATCAAGGCAGCTGCCCTTACCTTTTCAATCTCAGTAGAATGTAGATATTAAGGTATAACTTTATAACTTTATACTATTGTTTGTGTGTGTGTATATATATATATCTATCTATATATATATCTATATATATATATATATATATATATAT
>JAVQJG010166229.1:0-38407 GCA_036024015.1 Craterocephalus amniculus
GACGTGATGGATGAAGAGTGGCCTCTGCACAATGTGAGAGGATCAGGAGATGTAGCTGTTTATGAGATACTGAGTAGACGTGGCCTTTAACAGGTGCTCTGGCACTGGATGGTGGATCTCATTGACTTCAGGAGGAGGAACTCCTGGAGGGCCCCGGGCTGTTTTTCGTCCAATAAAAGGAAGTGGAGGATTAGGGTAGTTCCTATAAAACCCTTTGGATTTCTTGTTGGATGAACACAATAATGACATTATATTATTTTGTTGACTGAAAGAAAGAAAACTTAAATCTACCTAAATACGGCTAAGCAGGCCAATTAAGTAACTATTTGACTTAATTGGCAGAGTTTTGAGTACCTGTAATTCATTAGATTTTTTGTAACATTTTTCATGGTGACAAAACAAATGACATAGTTCAGTGTCTTAAATATGTTTCAAACTTAAATGCTGCTAAACCTTGTTTTTTGTTATTTTATTTTTTCACTCTCTTCCTTCCTGTTTATTTGATTAAGTTAGAAATCTTGTTGTAGCATAAACATATAAGCTCTTTGCTTCAACCTATGCCTTTTCAGTCATTGTTATTGTAAATGTGAAGATGAGTGCATTTTGTGTTGTTGCTTGATGATGTAAGGGATAATGCCCGGCGAGGTGACCATTATCATAAATTAATGGACGATGCGGAGGCGTGAACCGTCCGAATGAGTCCCTCTGATTTCGTAGCCATGAAACTTACTGTCACCAAAGCAATCCCGGTGTGATAAGAAGCTTGTTACAGTGTTGTGTTTCTCCCCCTAAAGGCTTTCTAATTAGATGAGAAAATCAATTATGATTAAATTACACCCAGCATGTCTTATCTTCACTAGCCAGGGATATATTTGGTAGTTTGTGCCACAGGGCAAGTGCAGGCAAAAAATATATATATGCAAATGAGAATCGGGGGGGAAAGTCACTGTTTGAATAAACCCATGAGAGTTGACAAGATACACTTGATTAAAATTCTACTATCATCATCGTTATTATCACAAGACCCCTTTTTCTTACATTCCTGTAATGACATGCTGTCCAAGAAGCCATTTACGCCAGTCAGCCTGGCTATGCGGAAAAGTCGTCCAAATACTTGGCGGCGCCCCCACTCAGCTTCTCCAAATGAGTTTTCATTAGCATAATGGTGTCTGCTGCTGCTTGGTGATTTCTTTTAATCAACCCTGGAGTCAATGGTAATTAGTAACAGACGACTAATGGATTCTGATAGATACTCTTGGCATCCTCTGACTTATTGTTGGCTCATTTGAGACTAAAAGGAATATCAATGGCAGTTGCAGATGATAAATGTATTAATATCATGGGACTGTAGGTAACTAGAAATAAGCTGTACTTTCTTATTCATGCTTCAGTTATTGTCACTCAGTAGCAGCTGTCTTCCATTCAATTCCAGTTCATTGGATCCGAGATTTGACATCAACCTAATCTTCCCCCGCAGGAAAAAAAAGAAGTAGTTTGAGCCGATCAGAGGAAATTGACATTCTCTGCACTGTTCCCATTTTTGACTGTGTCTCCCAGCTTTGTTTCTCCACAGGACATGTGGTGATTGGAAATCTGAAATGTATTTGGAAGAATAATATCCAGCAGTGGAGAGACATGGAGTGGAAGACTCTGTGATTTTACAGAGACACGGAAAAAAAAAAAAGTTGTTAAAATTCATAGACTGAAAAAAAAGGAATCAGCTGTGGAATACATTACACAGCATCAACGGCTGCAAGGACAGGAAAGGTCACACTGCTCATCTGGATCACATTGTAGGAGAAAGAAAAATGGGATTTAAAGCCAAGGAATGTCAAGCTCTGAATTCACACATGTAATCCGTGATGGCTTCCTTGCATCAGTGTCCGCCCACATATATCTGTCCCTGGATGGCATGTGTTGGCTCGCATATCTCTGGAGCACGTGAGCCCTGCCACAGTAGCCACTGACCCATTTCTCTTTTGAAAATTACAAGCCACACAACACTGTGATGCTCCTCCACATTAGGCTGCTCGAACCTTTGCTAAAGAAGACTTACTGTAGCAATCACATACCCTGCAGACAGACACAAAGAGCATGTCTCCAACCTAATCTGTCCCGGGGCTGAAATTTATGCTGCCCAGGACGTTCTTTCAACAGAACCTCACCAGGATGTGTTGTAGCAGGATTGCAAATTACTGAAGTTGTTTAATCGCGGATTGATAAGAACAATAGTTTCCCAGGAAACTAGACAACCACACATTTACCTCCCAGATGAGCAACCTCCCAAACATCTCTCTTTGTCGTTCTGTTTGCTTTGGGTCCTATTCTTTCTTAAGCATACATCAGTCACACCTACACACACAGAGACGCACACAGAAAGGCACACAGATCATGCATACATGAGTGAGAAATTTAAAAACCTTTGATTTCCCTTCTATTGACCTCTGACTCTAAACTCCAAACATACACTCTCTTTTTCTCCCCCAGAGCTCCTGTTTAAAGTTACAGCACAGCCAGATTAAGTTTGCAGAGAAACCCCACCCAGGCCGTCCCTCCCTCCTTCCCAGGGACTCAGTATTTCTACACAAGCCGGGAGGCTGGGTGTATGTACATATATATGAGTGGGAGCCACACCCCGCAGCTGTGCACCTGGAACTGCTCCCATTCCAGCATGGCAGTGAACCCGCACACCTGTTCACACCTGAGGCCTGTGCCTCTGGTCTGCCATCTCCTCACCTGCTTTTGTTACATCCATCAACTCATGAGACTGACACGAGCTGAAAAGGCAAGCCGTTAAAAAAAAAAAAAAGACAAAGAAAGGAAAGGAAAATATGCGTCAGGACTCTCCGCATCTCATCTGAGCCACGTTAGGTATGTTACAGTCAGAGCAATGTTAAACAAACACTACCCGATGGTGTCAATTTGCAGTTTGATTACATTTCTGCTCTATTTTTCTATCACTGTGTTATCTTACCCAGCCAGTCAAACCAGCACTTAACAGAACACCGTGTCAGGATGGATTTCAGGCAAATAGCTGGCTTGTGTTTCAACAGCCAGAAGATTACTACTGACACTGAATCAAGGCAATTTGATGACATTGCTGATTTATGTGTTGTTTAAAAGGAAGTAGGGGCAGGATTAAGAAACACAGGCGAGGCGGGCGAGGTGGGCATACCTGCAGCCGCCAGCCAAGTCGGCACAGCAGCGCTCACAAACTCTTCACTGACAGTCCATATTCCCAGCGCTGCACTGGTGATGCTGTAACGCTGCTTACTGCATGATGGTTTACTGCAAGACCACCGCACATATTTTATGAAAGTAAGCACCATGTGAGTAAGTAACTAACGATGGCCTGTCTGTAAACATTCAGCTACACAGCAGCTGCTGATTACAGCTAACGCTGATGCACGTTAGGTTTTTCTGACTGGCTCAGCCCTCATGAGCAGCTACAGGCCGATATCAAACCTCTCCTTTCTCAGTAAGATTATAGAAAAAGCTGTTTTCCAACACCTACACAACTTCCTGACACTAAATAAATGTTTTGATACCTTCCAATCAGACATATGTCAGATGAGAACCATAAAAAATGTGGGAATTCTTGTATTATTTCCAGCATGATTTGTTTTTTCTTCTGATCCGGACAAAGGACATTTCATTGTCTACACAGCATGAAGCCATATTGAGGTGACTATATGTCAACAGAGCTGGAAGTTAGAGTTTGGGGATTCATTTAAAGACATGAAAACAAAGTATCTGGTGGGGAATCAATTCCACCTGCTTAGAAAATATTTGAAGGGCAGGCCAGATTGGGAAAAGACTGGCACATGTAAACAACCCATAAAATTGAAACTTGTACATCTAGAGTTAAGGAAATAGATTACATTTTTTAAAATCAAACATTGTTTGCAGTTCCCTGCACAGAATGTATTTGACCATTATTGATGTTGGACTTTAGCTACTGTTGTGCTAGGACCTGGGGTAACTGATAAGGGAAAAATCTAAAATGTCCCATTTTAGACCCCTGACCGCTGCTTAATTAAACAATTCAAAGCTAATTTATCAATGGCTTGACCGTGCTGTACAGATCAATAAAATGGTACCATATGCTCCCATGATGAAAGTTGTGATGGGACCAAATATCCTCTTCAGTTATTACCTAGGTTTCCCATCACCACAAGCTTTTATTGACTTTAGCTTTCTGCACTAGATCCCTGAAAACTGTTTCCAGTTAATGCTCATAGCTATGAGGTTCATCTGCATGAAAATCCCTTTACACTGAATAGTTATTTGAATTCAAACTGTCTGAAATTGGGGTGACACCTCAGGGGGCCAGTTAGATTGTCAGCTCAAATTGTTGTTGAAGAGTTTGAGAAAGAAAAATAGACATCCCTAAAAGTTACAATATGATAAAACAAAAACATCAAGTTATTCAACACTGTTAGTGTGTTTAAAAAAGAGATTCTGTGTTGTTACTCAAATATTTCCCAGCAAACCCATTTACCTCAAACTAGAAAGAAGGCCTGCAGTGTAAAGTCACTAGTTTTAGCACGATAATAGTGTCAGTAGCTTTTTTGTTGCATGTTTTTGAAGTCATTCTGACCACCTGTTGGTGTCACATGTGCATCACTTTGCAAAAACAGCACCAGCATTCTTGGCTAATGACTTGACCACCCCAAACAAATCTGGGAGGTCTGAGCATGCCCAGTAGCTTCACAGCCGGGCTGGCTGTTGACAAGTATCCTTTTAATGTTGTTTTATGTTGTGCTCCATTGTGTTTTACCTTCACAGACTAGACACATTTCAGGGGATCATCATGAATTAAACAGCCGCTAACAATAAAAACAACATCTTTACAAATTCTTCATCCACGTAGGACGTTTAAATGTTTGTCCCAGCTGAACTGATCAAAATTACTTTGAAGAGGTAGATGTTAGATGTGTTGGTATGGATGCCATTTCTATCTTTTGTGTCATATAGCTCAAAAACGTGTTTATCATTGAGGTGTCACATCTGTTCAGCCTCCTGAAAAGCCAACAGGCTTCATACTGTAACTCCCGATGACAACTGTTGTAATTAGTTTATATTTATAATTTGAATTAAAATGACCAGAGAATATTCAGTTCTGTGGCTCACTTTGTTCTTATCACATAGGAGGGAAAAATCATCTCCAAACAACAATTCAAGGACAAAAGGTACACTGCCAGTATCTGTTTGAATCTTCTCTCTGATTTTCCAAAAACAACAAATTGGTCCGATTATTATCTCGATCTAAGTAACATCATCTTGCCTGAGAAAATAATAATGCTAACAGCCCTGGAAGAACTCAACAATGAGCTTTGTTGTCAGTTTGAACGTCAGCCATGAGTATCTGCTGGGACTGCATGTACCTTTCCAGTTTGGCATGAATTCCACCAAGTTACCTCCAAACAGAGGCCACCTTTCATTTTCTTCAGTCTTTAAGAATAATAAACTTTCTCTCCACTCTCTGTTTGTTTCTGACCAGAGCTCAGTAGTAACTACTGGTGTCATTGAGAGCCTAATTAGAGGTCTGAGACCATTCTGAAGGCTTCTTTTTTTTTTTGCTTTGTGTTTTGGGGAACCAGTTGCCAAGCGTTGCCATGTGCAGCGAAATCATGAAAACCTCTCTGGCACGTCACACTGGGACACCAAACACTTAAATTCTCTGTGGCTGTCTTTCAGTTGATTAACTGGTCATTTACGAATAACAGCTTTTGATCCAAATAATCATCTTGTAGGCTGATATTTATCATGGTTTTATTGTTTAGCTTGCTGTCACAAAAAAAAAAAAACTTGTATCTAAAATATTCACTTATTCTGCATTGCAATGAGAACTGATACGTAGAGTTTAATTAATGGTCAGATGAATGCTTCAGCATGTTTTCATACTGTCTGGTGCAAAAAAAATAGAAAACATGGAATATTTCAGCATAAATTGGGCCCACACAAGTTGATTAAACAAAATCTAGAAAAGCGATGGAACCCACAGGCAAAAAACTGAAACAGTGACAGCTGAACAAAAGCACTTGTGTTTCTTCTACAAGTGCTCATGGTGCAACACCACACAAACACTTGACTTGCGATGACAAAATCACACTTTTTTAATTGTTTAAGAATGAAGCATTAGCAGCCCCGACTTAACCGAGATGTTTGCAACATGTTTTTGTTTATGCGAAAAACATTTCTTACCCTGAGTTTGTGATCTCTTTAGTTACCAAATCATTTTGGTATTAAGTTAGCAATAAGTAAACTGTACAAGTGAGCTGTGTTACGACAGAGACTTCGGGCAACCAAAGGCTTTCAACATTCCTGACCTGCAAGACGGGGAAAATTTCTAAATTATTAAAAATACTCCCAATTTCTGATCTATGAATTTGTTACATATTGAGCCTGCAGAGATGATGTGGTAGAATTAAATAGAACATGAGAGCCAGATTTAGTAATGTTGAAATACTTTAACTGTGGACCATTTCATCAGAAAAGTTTTGATTCACTGAACTTCATTGCAGAATCATTGCAATGCTACACATGCAACATCATTATGTTGCATGATTACAGATACACAATTACAGATACAGGCAATTTAAATGCTATTCAGCATAAAGCAGTTCACATAACAACCAAACATTTGGCTTTAACTCCAATTTTACTTCATGTGTTAAAGCAAGGTTCAGTTGGTGATGATTTGATTATGTTTCTCCCTTAGTCTATAATGTAAATTTATAAGAACTTAAAGCAATATTATTTAAATTTTAAAAACTCCATGCTTTCAACTTACATTCCTTAAGAAATTTACAATACTAGAGTGTCAGTGGATAGGTACGTTTTAGCCAGGTAACAGCACGCCTTAGCTTTAGCCAGCCTACCTCTATTAGCCCGTTAGCTCCTGTTAGCTATTATCTACAGGTCAGGGTCCCCCTCTCAGGAACCACCTTATCACCCATTTTTGTATTTTCTGGGAATGCTGGTGGGAACTTAACCCAACGAGACTCAGTTCAGCTCTTCAGAAACCTACGGGTCACGTGACAGAAGGTCTGACTAAATATTATATAGTCTTTATAGTCACTGGTTAAAATTCATTATGGTGGGAATAAATAAAAACTTACAGCCATGTTGGCTGGTGATTCATTAGTAAAGCTTATTTCAAGCTAAAGAGAAGACGTACCGCTGCTTAGGCAGTGGGTGGGAGTTTAGTTTGATTGGCAAACCATGCGGCCAGTCACATGCTAGAAATCATTCTAGGCTACAATTATGTAAAAGAATGAAGGGTGGTGGTACAGTCCAGGTTCACAGAGCAGCAAAAAGAGAATGGGAGGCCGGATTTACTGCAAGCATGTCAGAAAATGTAAAGAAATGGACAAACATCAGAAAATAAGCAACAGTGCCGACATTTAGATGATATTTGAGACTGAAAAGTAAAGTGAAAAATTTGTAAAATGAAAATATTAAAAATCTTTATCCAAAGTTTTATAATATTCAGACTTTGTTTAATTCAACTGGTTCCATTGTTCCTTTAAAGGGTGATTCAAATGTTCAGTAATAGTCCTAACTTAATTTTATTTGACATTATTTTTTTCTAATATTAAAAATTGTTCACCTGCACACAAATGTTATTAACAAGATGAAATTGGGTTTAAAAAGAAGTTCATGAACACCTCAGAATGAAAATAGATGAAGAACCATTATGGAGCCGGGAGAGTCGGTCCTTCTAGAGATCTTTGAAAACAGTCAGACCTCCAATCATAATGAATGAGGCAAATTTTTACAATGTCCATCAACACCACGCCATGACTTCTCATCTGAGCATAAGCTACGTGCTTACTGTAGTACCTGGTGATGTTCAGGAGTAGCTGCTGACCAAACTGCACTGAGACATGTAGAAGGAAATTCAAAACTTGTGCACGGCACTGTAGACAGGATTTGTTTTCATAAGATTATATTTTCAGTGAATAGTCAACATACCTTTCAAGATGTTTATTAAAGCCATAAGTAACCCCATTTCATCATCATATCTTGGAAAAACTGCTGCCCAGTTTATTTGGTGCAACTTAGTTCATGCAAAATGCAACAAACTTTGAAAGTTGACTTTAGTGTCTATTGACTACTATAATCATAAATCTTTAAAACAAGATTCACATGCCTATTTCCACAGGTTAAACCCTTAATGAGCAACAAATGCAAATTTACATCCTTTGCATAATTTATTTGTTTTTCAAAATATCCTATTAGTAAATTTAAAAATCTGCAGATTTGCTCTAAATTTGAAAATAAAAACTTGTGAATGAATCAATTAGTATTATTTAAGACATAAAACATGGAGATCCTGAAGGTGCAAATGTACCATATGGCTTCAGCCACAAAACCACACAGACTGAGAGGAGGGGGGTGTAAAAAAAAGCCCTGACCTTTGGCTCTGTACAAAGCAGTCCCCAGACTATGGACCCATTGAACTGAAGTTCTTCAGAGCCTTTATATAAAGAGCATTGCTAATGTGACTGACATGCACAGCCCACCACAAATACTTATATCACCCAGGAAACTAATTCTCTGTGGAGCTGCCAATACGCTGTCATTACTCTTCAGCTGGTCTACAGGATGAGTCCGCTGCATTCACAAGCTTGTTGTGAAGGTGCTTTGTTCATATGTAAAACATGCCCTCTGTTTTTTTCTCTATTTGTGTCTCTCACTCTCTCTCTTTCTCTCTCTCTCACACATGCACACACACTTTCAGAGCCCAAATGCCATGCACCCATCAGAACAGTTTGTAGATCCAGTTGGTATTCTTGAGTTCCCTCCACCGAGGATATCTGTCTCTAATTCAACATCTGTTAAACAGTCTTGTCAGCTGGAACAGGGGATAATCTCTAATTCCCCCACATGTGGCACAAGTTGTGCATAATGCTGGCCTAAAATCAGGAATGTAAGAAAAGTAATGCACATTCAAGCCACTCTTCAGAATATAAATGAACTGCAACTGGTTCTTACTAATGCATTAAGTTGGTCTTACTTGAATCTTACCATCTTAGATGCTTCCAGTAAACCAGAGGAGACCATATTGAATGTGTTTGCTGCCATCTTTGTTCTGTTAGTGCAGAGCTGCACAACTCTCATCAGATGTTGAAGAAATGGCTGTGAGAAACTCTCAACACATCTACATAGGCTTATCTGCTCACTGTTAGCTAGCGTGTATACTCATCTTGGGTATCGTTGGTGTTTTTGTGATGCTTATCAGGTGTGACAGCTCTTTGCTGTGACAAATTTCATGCTTCATATTGTCCTCAAGATTATCTGCCACGGACCAAAAACGGATCAAAGGGAAGATATCTGCAAAATAAGTGGGAACAGCGAATGATATGTCATCCATGCCTCTGGTGAATGGCTCGATTGTGATCTAGCAACAACGCATTTTCGCACTTTCATCCTGATGTTGTTATTCCTTTGCTCCACTGGGAAAGCAGAGGAGGGCTTGGTGTAAACACCTAGAGAGGGCTCTCGCTTTCTTTCAGCGCAGGTGAGGAAACGGCAGCGTGCTCGCTCAACAATGCACCTCTGCACCCATAGCCCCCCTGCACAGCAGCTATCTTTTCACCAGGTTCGGGGGGTCACTCTTTTCCCACCGAGGCAGCTTTTTTTTCAGCTCATATACGATGGGTGCATTATGGCCTCTGAATGAGAACTGTTGCTTTCAATGTGCATTCCTCTGGGTTTCTGTTCTTACAGAGGACCAGTGAATACAAAATCAGCATCTGAATAAAACACTCCTTTTTTTGGCACTAACTCCCCTTTTTCCCTCCTCCTCCTCACTCCGTCTAACCCCAACTCCCTTCCCCCCAGCCAATCTGTGAACGTAGGAATCCATAGGAGGTTTATTTGAGATGCAGGCACAAGTGTGAGAACAGTGGGCTTGGGGGAAAAAAAATCCCTTCCTTTGGGCTCAATGGGGGCATTTAAAAAACCGGACATTTTTTTTTTCCAAGATCTCCTTCAGGAACAGCCTTCGTCTTCTGTCAGCTGAACAAAACACTGCAGCCGCTCGGGAAAAAATAAAACGTCATTAACGGATCATTTGATTGAGCGTCACTGCGATAAAGAGATTCCCTCATTAAAAGTACCCCCCCCTTCCTCCCCCTCTGTTGTTTTTGTTGGATTAGATCAGAGTAATAATTGTAAAAAGCCTTTACGCCATACAATGTTTGAGGCCACAGATCAGATGTTTTGTCCATGGATGTGGTCCCGCTTGGTTACTGGTGTTCAGAAATAAAAAGGAAAGTCAGTCACACAGTGATGCCCAGCCGCTTCATTCAATTTTGTACCCATTTACACTTTCTACAAAACATCAAAGTCACTGTCAGAGCTGAAACACAGAAAAGCAGACAGAAGGAAGGGGGGAGGAAGAACTCCATTTACACATTAAGCTTTCATAAGGGCTTGAAACAGTCAAGGACAGGAATACTTCTTTTCATTCTGGGGTTATCGGGTTAATTCAGTCCTTTAATCTTATAGAAAATAAAGGAGTTTTCTTCCTCCATGTAGCTTCAAAGGCCTCAGAAACATCAGCATCTGATATCTGATATTTCTCCATTCAAAATGCACAAACACTACCTCAGAACATTCCAAATGTATTTTCAGGAGAAGTTGATTCTTCAAAATAAATTAATATACTGTATTCCATTTACACATGTATAACCAAAGATGCAAAGTACTAGCAACATGTATGGTAAGATCCATTCATATGGTGAATGTATGCAGTTGGTGTTTTTTTTAATGCAAACTCTGTTTTTATAATACATTTTCTTTGCTCCTCCTGCCGGCTTTTCCTCTGCTTTGTTTTACAGAGAACCTCTGTAGAGGATTCTGATGGCACCACTCAGCCTTAATCTGTGATAGCAGGATGGTTTTCAGTAAGCCTGTTGCATAATCTTTTAATACCTGGTGTTGAAAATGATTTAAACAACCATTTTTAATTGTTTAATAAAAGGTCAATTGTGCTTTCATCTGGAAAAAATTCGTACCACATGCTGAATGAACTGGATCAATACACTGCAGATGTTGTCACTGGCTAAATATATTGTGAGCAAATTTAATGCAAGAATGTTGCACATTTGTGTTATGAAGTATATATGAAGTTGGTCCTTCATGTGCAACATAAACAGCTCTGGCCTTCTAAGACACTAAAGCACCCTCTGGTATCTGGTGCCTACACTTCCACAGTTAGCAGAAAGTTCTGTAAAGCTGCTTTCATGCACACACTGGAGTCTTGAAATGATCTAGCGATTTTCCAGAGCAGTGGCGTATCTACAACATGCATGTCCATAACATTCCCTTTGAATTTTCTGCAGAGATCCTCTTCATGTCCCAAGTAAAATCTCCAGAACATCATTGGATAGAGTAAAGGAAATCAATGGTTTCCACAGCCTGCATCATACTGCCTTCTGCACACTCTAGATAGCCTTTCCCCTGCAAGCCTTTCTTCACATTTCCAGTAGAGAGAGTACAAAGCTTCATGCTGAGAAGTGCTTGTGCTTAAACCAGTAAAGAAACCAAAAAACTGGACGGGTTCCAGCAGATGCTCCATCACCCAAGTCATGGTTTGTCTCATCCTGGACTGTTGTCAGTGACACCAGTGTGAACCACAAGCATCCATTTCTCTATCCAATGTGACTAATGGCAACATAAATTTTGCAATTCAGAAATGATCCTTATTATTACTATTTTTATGTAAATGTTGGTTCATTTGGAATTGTGGATTCTGTAAACTACAGTAACCTATATTACATCATATTTACATGAAAAGATTTTGAAATGTCATAGAAATTTGGCCTTCTGATGTTAAGAGGTTAAAACTATATCATGAGGGGGGAAAGCAATTTTCCTTTTCGTCATTTAAAAATAAATTTGCAGACAGTTATATTATATTTAAATTTCAGCTAAACCCAATATCATAGCTTCTTGAGAGAAGTTGCAATTCCCAGACTTACACATATGCCTAGAATCAGCATGATATAATTAACCCAACAGCCATTGATTATTTTCAGCAATTACTAAACTGTTTGTTTGTTTTTAACTGTTCTATCAAATACCACAAAACTCAAAAATCCAATTTAACCTCTTGAGCCCTGGCCATATTTTCAGAAAAAACACAGAACCTCGCCTGATGGATACTTTCATATTTTATATGTTTCATGTTTATGTTTCATATTTATGTTTTATATTTATGACTGCACTGTCAAATCAAGACAAATTCCTTGTGATGAAAATTACTTGGCAATAAATCTGATTCTGATTCTGAACGTCATGCTAATAAAGATTTTGTGCAAACAGATGTAGTTGGTAACCTTCAGCAACAAAAATGATTTCTTAACTTTAATGCCTGAACTTCAGGTCTTGTTTTAGGAACATTAGGGTCTAATCTTTGAGCAACTATAAAAAAGAAAAAAAAGCATTATCTCCAGTTTTATTTATTTTCACAGTTAGTTGATTATGTCAAATATTTCCAGCCCTTATACTAAAAGAGTTGATGGAACTTAGAGGGTAGTAAAAAAAAGAAAGAAAGAAAACGTATTCAGGTTGAATGCAGCAGATATTTGGCTTTCTTTCCTTTTTTAATTTCTCAAACTTTTTATATTCATTTTCATTTAGTTAATTAACTCAAATCTAACATTTAAAAGATAATGAGTGTAAAACTAAAGTCATACAAACTGTTTTTAAATTTTTTATTGAACATTTTCTGGGTTTAAAGTTCAGTTATCGGACATTCCTGCTGTAACAGGTTTAGCTGAAAACACCAAACTGGTGGAATAACCAGCTTTTTGGGAGGTCTGTCATTTTAATCAGCAGCGAGGGCAAGTCTGACAGCTGTGATGGCAACAGGCGAGCTGATCACAGGTGCTGTGGGTGGTGGAGGGAGGAATGTTGGTGGCTGCTTGACAGTGAAGGCCAAAAATAAGATGACAGGTGGCCGGATTCGATGTCTGGCTGCCAACATGAGTTTGCCAGTGCTGATGAAATGGCAGCATCTAAATGTGGTTTGTCCCACAAAAGCATGGCCACGTAGGAAATTAAAAGCAGCACGCATTTCCTGGAATAGAATTCATGATTTATGAATACGTACCTCTCTCCAGATTGAATATAATCTTCATTATACTTCTGAAAGTTAAATAATACATATGTACTAAAACCAATTCTCTTTTGGAGAACAGAGGTTGTACATGAACGTGCTCATGCTTTGTTTTTTTATTGAAGCTACAGTAAATCTCCTTTTATTTATTTAAATGAAACAATATGCCTGCATACCTTCGTGGATAATTTCAATACCAACTACCTGATGTTATGTTGTTGGGTCCTCAAGTCGCTCTAAATACTTTAAAGCCTTCAGGAAGTTGAAGCAGACGCCCCCAGGTGCAACAACACAACACATGCAAGCATGATAACATGTAAAGAATTCCTTTTTTTCATTTAGGGACAAGTTTTTGAGTCTGTTGGGGGGGGGTTGCAGCCAGTTGTGTGTCCCTAGATAAACTTTATTGTCTTTTACACTGGTAAACATCAGCCAACAAAATCCATCAAAAGTACCGAAGGCCCCAGATGTACATTGTTAGAAACTTTGAAGTAAAACTAATTTCAAAGGAAAATTGAGGGACAGTTTAATTATATTTATTTAATAAAATGTTTCTCTATACTGCTGCCTTTACTGATGACTTTTAATCAGGACACATTTTGCCATGATGTTGCTTTGGGCTAAATCCCTGAAGGAGATGGAAATGTTGTTCATATGGCTCTTAACTTGATTTCAATTGTAGAGTGCATTACGTTTTATTGTCACATTTCAGAAAATTCATGAATGGTTATATTAGGTCATTTTATAGGTTCCATAAAGTCAAATTCTCCAAAAACAAAATTAGCTTGAGGCTATTTGAAAATGTAGATATGTTTCCAGAAATGAAGTCTTTTAACAGAAGCTTTGTGTCTGCGTGTTTATCATCTTTTCTGTTTATCATGTCACCACATTATAACTTCCAACCCTTTTTTTACTGCATCAAATGACTGAATCTGAAGTAAGGCTGCTATCTCTTGAACTTCTATGAACTCTAAAAAGAGTTACTTAAATTACTGAAACTACCAGAGGCTAACATGTGGGTAAATTTTTACATCTGGCCAGATTAATTTCAAATGATTAATATAAAAATAGTGAAATGAATAATCGTCACAATCCACTGATACATCTTGGAATCAAATCAGAGCAGTTGCACTTTCTCTGTGTCATCATGGACTGTAAAAAAGGTTATGATGTTTAATTCCTATGCCCATATTAAACCTTCCTGAGCCACTATGATAGTGTCTCCCATCTAGACTCTTAATTATGTCCATAGCCACCAAAATATGAACTCTGGTTCATCAGTTGCTCCATAAGTCATTTTTTTACCCCCAGCTTTCCTGCTCTGATGTTTACATAATATGTCTAGCGATACCTTATTTTGATAATTGCTTATTCCCAAGATAATCTTTTGTGGGTTAAGATGGTCAGAAAATGCTGTTTATGAGGCAGTGTGATACTAATTCTAAGGTGTTCATCTAGTTAAATCTGCCTGCAACAGAATTCTGCTGTGCTTGTAAATCTACTCCGTGTCTGTCGATGTCCTTAACAGATGCTGTTTTATAATTAAAACAGTCTTTCTAATAAAATCTGGTTCAAAGTTTAGATTTTATAAAAAATCTTTAAAATCTTAAGCATTTAGCAGAAATAAAGGTGCATGTTAAGATTTAGGTCCAATCAAAAATAATATGGCTGATAAAATTTTTAAAACAGCTGAGGATTGAATCTGTGTCACCTCCTCTCCTAGTTTGGTACATTTCAGTGTCAGATAATAAATAGTGAAGCCCCTATTCTGGAGAATGATTTCCAACTAAGTTTCATTTTCCTCTTGATTTCATGTAGAAATTAAAACAAGCTTTTTCGTCTTTCTTTTCTTTTTTTTTTACTTATTCTAAATTAAACATCTGTGATGGTGAAGAAATTGAGAAAGATTAAGGCTGCAACATGAAATAATAAATTAAATTAATGTACGGAAAAAAAGGGGAGGGGGGTCGCTCCAAAGCAAAGCGATGGCTCGTGTTTGTCTTGTGGGTGTGTTCTCATCCCTGCCAACATTATTCGTTCATTTCACTGTGGATGTTCTCAGTGTCAGCTAAGTTTCCACAGCCGTGCGGATACGTGAGGAGAGCTGCATGCCGGGGCCTGTTCCTTAAGCCTGCCATTCTGACACACATAAAGGTGCTGCACATCCAGGCTTTGTGTTACGGATTAAGAGAGCAGAAACACTGCAGCCACATAGAGACACACCGAAAATTGCTGCTTCCGTTTTCCGACATACCCCCACATTTGAAACGAACACTAAATTCCTGACCATACGACTCTGGGTTTGCCAGACATGCAGAGAAAGTATCAGCGGTGTCAGAGCCGCAAAAGTGAAATTTAACAACAGCCCATGACATGAGGAATGGGTAAGGAGATAATCCCCGGTGTCAGGAAATAATTTAACTAGCCTGACAAGTTAAGAATTTTATCACCGCTCAGCACAAAAGGCATCTACTTGTTTCTATCTGCTTTTTTGACCAAAGAACAGCACGAGCCATCAAGTCCAATTAGCGCTGCACACTTATGTCACGACCCAGAGTTTAAGAGCTCTGAACTGAGAGCAGAAGGGAAGGATTAAGAGCCTCTGAGGCAAGGTAGTTAGAAAAATACCCAAAAAATGGGTCATACAGTTGAACTAAACTGTCTGTATTCAGGATCCAGTCTTCTTTTGGAACTGATGGACGTTTTAGTCTCACTCTTTGTTTTCCTAAAGCTTTTATTTACCCACTAAATAAACAGTTTTATGGAAGTTGCTTTATACTCTGTCTGATCATATATCAATCTCTCATGTGTTTGCATGGGAAGCTTAAGAAACAGAACTTTAAAAAGACTCAAAACATGGCATGAAACTACTGATTAAGCATGAGTAAAGGCTGATGTTATCACTGCATGCATATGTCAACATAATGGATGATTTTAATGTCTACAAACCAAATAAACGCTTCTCTGTGATTTGTTTGCTTCGCTTTCAGTTGTGCTAATAAAAGCAGGAATCCTGCTGCATGAATGTCAGCAGAGCTGGGAGGCCTGTCAGTGCTCATCTCGGGATCCTCCAGTTTCATTTCCATGCTTTCTGTGTCTGTCTGCAGCTTCTCTGCCTGGTTGTGTTTGAATCGTTTGTCTGTACGGATCCAATTGGACGCCTAAGAAGTTTTTCTTTTCTTTTTTTTTTTTATTCCACATTGTGTGGAGGAAAGAAAGCCTGACAGTCGCCTGTGTGAAACCACGGCTTCGGTTCTCTGTCAGGCCGCTGCATTGTGACAGAAGACTCTGAGGTGCAAAAAGTGGTTTCTGCTCAATGAATAGAACAATGTTGCAGGATAGGTTTTTGAATGAACATGCAAACGGAAGATAAATTCAATGAGACAGACTCAAGGGAAAGAAATATATTGAGCTTTTAAAAAAAAAAAAAACTCAAGCCCATTTTCGCACAGGTCAAATGTAAAGACTACAAAATGTAGTTAAAAAAGAGATTTCTCATTCATGTACAGCTTCCATTCCTGCGCCATAGATTTCCATAAATCTACTTGGAAATGCTGTCAATCAAACGCATCAGTGGACAAGTTTGGGCAACATTTCCAGATTTTATGGAGCAGAAGTCTTGGCTCTCAGATCTGACAGAAATGGAGTTTCTTATCTAAAATGGCAGAGTGATTTCAGATTTTCTCTGCTAAGGCTGCGCTTACCTGACAAAGAGTTGATTTATTGCTCTTCCCTGAATATAAACACGCCCTAAAGCAGGCTATATTTGAAGATGGCAAAGAAATATCCCTGAAGTTTTTTTCCTTTTTTGTGGCTTTTTGTTTATCTTAGATTTATTCCCATCTTTATGCCCACATATTCTGCCGTACTTCGCTCTCTGTTTTGGGAGTAAGAGTTTCAGATAAGAGACACTGTTGTTACTGCTGATACCCTGGAATTTGCTGCAAAGATACAGCTGGGATCACAAGTGCAGATCACCTTACAATGAAAAAGAGAGTCATAGCAGCTGGAAACTAAGCAAGCATATGTCAGCCATCTGGAAAAGTCACTCAGAACTCTTTGCATCCTCAGCACTGGGAAAATTCTTGCTTTACTTAATGAAAAGCAAAGTTTCCCCTTTATTTCCACTGCAAATGAAGCATAAAATGCTTCCTTTTGCTCATTTTATGTAATTGTAATCAGCCCTTCCTCTAGCATTCATCATTCGATATGCATAAGGTCAAACTGTGTAAATCTTATGGTTCACAAACCCAAATGTGCAGTAATGTGCAGCAGTACTTACTGAAATAAGCTTCAACTGAGCTTCACCTGCTGCCGTTATGAGGGGTGTAGACTCATGACATCACATTTAAAGGAGGAAAAAAAAAGTCATTCAAAGAGGATGCCCAATAAAAGATCAGATATTGATTAGAAATTATCTTTGCAGATAATCTAGCTGACTGCATTCATATAAATGCATTTAACTGAACACAGAACGTTTCAGATCAAAAATGAAATCTTACAAGAAAATTTCAAACACTGTTAGTTTGTCATCTTTAAATACTGAGTCAGTTTCAGAAAGAAGCCAAAATTCCAGATGCTTAACTAAACCAATGCTACACTACTCATTTCTTGCTTTGAACGTTTCTTATCGGATTGTCTACACTGTAAATCTGTTGCTTTCCTCACAATTTCCATCCATCCAAGAAAAATCCATCCTTAGTAAGCTTACTTTTCACAACACGAGTGTGCTCAAGTTTTGCCTTATATGTCCCGTTGGTCCTCTTTTATCTTCAGTTAAAGTCTCTATCTTAAAGTTGCCAATAAATTGCATGTCTATCCATACTGCCAGGCCAGTTTTGAGGTAATGTAATATATGAATAGAAATCATATTCCAGTTTGGAATGAGCAGGCTAAAATAAGGGCGTGGATGCATTATTCAGAATCAGTTTTCAGATCAGCTGGGTGGGTTGCAAACAGCATGCGTGCAAACCATTTGTCTCCTTCTGTGATCAACTATTTAACAGCTATTTTATCTTTTTTTTTACTTGAGAATTTATTTGAACATTTAGAAAAGGAATGAAACCAAAACTACCAGTGTAATCGATATACTACATTTCAAGTTAAAGCTGCACTACAGAACTTTTTTCCACGGATTTTCCTACTAACCGCGGCAAATTCAGCATCCATCTTGTACTGTACTGTGAGGTCCAGACAGTAAGTCTGATCTGGACTCTGGTCTTAGTTCTTGTTGTGCCTCTTTCTCTCTTTTTTTTCCCTCTCTCCCTCCTATAATGTCTTTGCTTTGTTTCTTTGAATCAACCTCAGTCCAAAAAAGCAAATGTTTATGTATGTTTGCCAGTGTGTGATGCAGTGCGTAAAGCGAAACTCGACTGTAACATCACGCAGCGTCCAGAAAGCCGAGTTTTTAGGTCAGAAAGTTACTTAATGGCCTTCAATGCCTCGGATAAGCTTTTCTTTGAGTATATGAAACCAGTTTTTCTGTATTTTCAAGAGAACAAATCTGTTTCTTTATAGTTTCTGATTAGAACAGGCACTGTAAGAAGATTGAGTGAGCTAATAAAACAAACCCAGAAACTAATAAACTATATCAGGTTTCAAACTCTGACTGGTCCAGATCAGCCCGAATGTCTTTTAAATGTAATGCATGATGTATTCCTACAATTTACGCACACCTGGACAAATTTCTCACACTAAATTGTCCTTTAGGGCCTTCTCCACCGCTTTATGCTTTGCAAAATTCTTGATGACTATAGACCTCTGTGACGATCGTCTTTCAACTTTAGGAATTGTTTTGGGATAATAGTATTTTTAATCCCCTTCATAAAAATTGGAAACAATTAGCTTCTTTCTATGTAGAATCCATCATCCTTTGGCTAAAATATTCCAAACAAAATTGGTTTATTTGCATGTATTTGGCCTGCAACACAATTCAGGGACATTAACGTACAGAAAAGAACTTAATTGCTTATGCAGACGTGCGGGGGTAATTTTCAGACACTCCCCGGCTTTTCACACCTTCAGCAAAGCTGAAATGGCAGCTTCAAGTCTTTTCAGGGTGCTGAACATAATGTCCATGTGCTAAGTGGACGGCTGGGTGCAGCCAGCTGAAAACAGGCAGCATCTGCTCTTATAGGCAAAGACCTGCCAATTGCAGTTTCAGGAAAATTTGGTTACCTTGGTCAGACTTGGAAATCTAGATGCTCTTGATCTTTAAAAACATATTTTATTGCTTTTATTTATGTATTACACCCAGATTGTGTGAGACTTGTGCAATCTCATTTCCTCAGGTTTTCCTTTACCTACATTCCTCGTATGTCTACCCTCAAGCTAATCTGGCAGAAGAATGCTTGTTGTTTAAGAGAAAAATATTACGATTTTCTTCTTTTTTTACAAATAACACAGCACAGCTTTCTTATATAACAGAATACAACAGCTGAATTAAAATGAGAAAAGTTGTTTTATTTAATTTACTTGTGTTCTTGATTTTGCAGCTTATGCTTCATGAGCTGACAGTTCCAGTATGAGTCTGTTCAGACACATGAGAGGCATCTGCAGGAAACCTGTTTGAACTAATACATCATTTGTCATATTATTGAAATTTTACTAGCCTAGGGTATGTTTCCTCCTCAGTTTGCTCTGATTGGCACAAATGAGAGGAAATGTAGACAATACAGGGGCAAGTAGAGGCATACAGACTGAGACCAGATTTTCACATCTTAGTTGTTCACATTCACTCCTTTCCCCACACAATTTAATATCCACTAACTGCAACCAGGACGGAAGAGTTGCAAATAATTTCAGCTATAACACAAAAAGGAGGAAGTACACTAGTGAATATTTTAAATATGTAAAGAATAAAAACATTTTTATACAGTTTAGAGAAACTGATTGAGAGGAAGACCTATCATCATCGCTTTTACAAAATCATACAAACTTATTAAGATAATAAAGCCAACTTAGGATGAGGTTAGATTTTAGCTACTTCTATTTTCAGTTTTAATTAACGTTTCTGGTAAGAGGGGCAATGTGCAAGTTGAGACAGAAGATAAAGTCAACGTGGCCTGAAGGCAACTATGACTCACGGATGTTATTTTGGCTCTGGTATTAGGATTTTTTTTTTACTGAAGGGGGTTCAAGTCTCCTCCTGTTTCACTGTTTAGCTTTTTTTTTCAGGACAGCCTCGTCGTGTGTGAGGTGTTGCCACAAAGAATCATCAGTGAAATGTTAACAAGCTCCATCATCGTTCCGCTCCTGAACCAACACCTGACCAAATATTACGTGACACCTCCTCGTCACTGCAGGAGAATGCAGCTGCAACGTACTCTCCATTAATATCGTTCCACATCGAGCACAATCCAAGGCATTAAGCTTCTTTTTTTTCCCTTTTAAATCCAATTAACCTGATTCAGCTGCAACAGCAGAAAGAGAAATTGAGTATCATTTTACATTGTACACATGCACAATCAATAACAACATCATTTAGCCTGGAGGTGAGCTCCACTGTCTCAGAGGGATGATATTTATCGCTCAGTCTTTTTCCTGTAATTAGACGTCCACAAGCTCTTCAATTACTCAGAACCCAAAGTGCTGACATTTCCACATCTCATTAAAGGAACCACATCACATTTTACAAAGATGAAGTGGACAAGGCTGCACGGGGATGTGAAAATAGGCGAGAAAGGATGGCGTTTTGGAGGCTTTTCTGGAGAAGCTAATAGGGAATAGCTCCTCTGGCCCGCCGAGGGGATGTCATACATCTTAATGACCTCCAAATTAATCCCTTCTTTCAAACATCACTGAACTCCACTCTTGGACAGTTAAAAGGAGACTATAAATGTTTCAGTATGGAAATTATCTTTTTCTGGGCCCAGAATTGCACATTTGTTTCCCACCATCGGTTAAGGATAAAATTATACTCCTAGTTGGATTGCACTAAAATTTTTAATGACCCATAATAATTATCTATAACTCTGATAAGAATTTATGTAAAAATCTATTTTGCCTTGCAGATGGTGAAATAAAAACAGGAATCTATTTTACTTAGCATACAGCATGTTAGAGGTTATAGCTCATAACTCCTACATTTAATGATGGAGATATTTTCTTTAATAATAAAAAAAGGAACTGGGGTATTAAAATGTGAAATACAGTGAGATGTGGGATTAGTGGAGCTGCTATTTCAGCAGGAGGATGTAAACTCAATGTGTGTGGTCAGAGTAATAATGAGAGGAAGCTAAATAGCAGCTGCGGCTAAAGGTGACCAGTGGAATAACTGCAAGCTCACTATGCCATAGTGAAGGTTTTCTGGCTGAACTGGCATGAAATTAACTGTTGTAACCTTTTTCTGTGGTAAACATTCAGATGTTTGCTTGTGCCAGAAAAAAAAAAGGGGGGGGGGGGGGGATTTTCTTGGAAATCTACTAATTAAACCTGTTCCCCACACATCTTCTGTCTCAGTATGCAAAGTCATTTCAGGCCTGCCAATAAAAGTGCTTCCACCTGCACGGGCTTTTTGCTGCAGCTATTGTAACAAGACAGGACAAAAACAAGAGCATGCATGAAGCCCCTGCAGCTGTGCACACATGACAACACTGCAGGACACTAGTAAAGTTCAACAACCAGGCAGAAGAAGCCAAGACATAAAAGACATGTGAGGAATTCAAGGCTGCTTGCTTATTTTTCAAAAGCTGAATCCCCAGACAGAGCTAGTGGCATTCATTTATGACTCCCTGTGAGGACAGCGTGCAGGACTCACACTGAGAATCAGCTTGTAGCGATAAAGTCTTCATTCTGTCTGTGCACGTTTCTCTGTTAGTGTTATCATCAGTCTGCATTTACACCCGTCAAGGATGGCTAAGCTGGGTTCAGATGGGGGGAAATGTTGGTAACAAGAAGCTATTGAAAACCACAGAGTTGTATCTCTGAAACACAGACACAATATGTCTGCTACGAGCAAAGAAACCGAGTGCTGAGGAGATAAAACAAGTATTGGATTTGACAATTAATTCATGTAGTCTGATGAATGGCTCCTGTACACACACTTTCAGTCATGTCCATTGTATCTTATCGATGGTTCAAATTTTGCACATATTGTCCGGGTAAAATGCGATAGAAAACCAGGCTACAGTTGTATTGAGAGTGCAGACAGATGTAGGCGTAATCCTGATATGTTCATTATTTCCACAGTGAGAAGTTAAACCTCATTTAATTCTACATTCATAAACTGAATATATAGATGGATCACCACTTATTGTGCATAATCTCAGAAGCAGGAAATTAAAAAGGCAGCTGTTTTATTGAGATAAGGCATCGTTTTCATGCGTGCTTATGGAATCTCGCATGCAAATTGAGTCATGGCTGCTCACCAACATGCTTTTTTTTTGTTTAAAAAAGGAAAAATCAAGTGCTAAGTTGCCGCGATCACTCACAGTCTGAAGCTGTTCTCCATTCACTAATCTTTCTCCCTAAAATTTGGTTTGATGTGATGCATCTTATATTGAGACTGGTTTTGTTGAGCAGCAGAGCTAATATGCTGTAAAGCGGTCTGTCTAGTTTGGTCCATGTCTACAGTAAAGCACAGCAAGTAAATCTTTCTGGATCACAGTCTGGCTTCACAAATAAGCAGGAAAATGAAAAAAAGGAAGCCATCCTCTGCTGCAAAAGGAATTTTTGTAATGAGTGTTTCTACGTACGAGTCTCTCCCTCGGTGTGCACCAGCAGGCTCATTTGCAAGCCTCCTGCATTCTTATTGTTGCAGACCTTTGGCATTAATTCTGCACACTATCTGAGCTCCACACATCACCCCTTAATAGTATTTTTGGATTCATGCTCACACCTTATTACCAAAGAGAGTGACTGAGGTTCACCAACCCCTCTTTTTAAATGCCAATCATGTGCATGAAGCATGGATCTAAGTCTATTTGTATATTCACTGCCTACCAAAGAGACTCCCAGAGGTTTAATATAATAGCTCTTTAAAGAAAACAAAGCTTTGATGAGTTGAACGATAAAACTGTTCCTGTTATATTTAATGCATATTGCTAATCTCCTAAATGTGTTTCAGTTGAGAATAGAGCTGTAAGTATTAGAGTGACAAGCACACAGATCTGTTTGCAACACAAGAGACTTCTTTAAGCTTTGAAATGTACCTTTAAAACGAAAAACTTCCTCTCCTTTCTGGGTCATATTTGTTAAGATAAAAATCCAGGTCTGCTGATCTGTTCATTTCAAATATAATCACCTGCTTTTACTCCAGACTGCAGCTGCAAATGATTTTTCCCTGAATTAAATAGGTCATTATATCCTGTTTTATCTACAATCACTATTTCTCAGACCGCAGTGTGAAGTTTTCATTCAATGAATGACCTGAACTGTTAACTAATTACCTGAAAAGTTATTTATATGGACTGATCAACACAATGTTTGACCCCGTGAGGTTTTAATCAGTTCCGCATAGGAGTGCAGTAACAAAGGTTTAACGGTCCGTCCTGTCAAATCTCTCAGAGGTATCTGAGCATAAAAGCATTGTGTGACACCTCACTGACAACAGAAGCACAACACACAGTGATGAGCTAATTGTTATGCAGCCGGAGCCCAAAAGGCAACTGGAAGGTCAGTTGGAGCATATAATGTTTACTAATACATGTCTGAGTCAGAAATACGGCAGTCGATGACAAGTTTTCCATGTCTTGAACCCACACCCAACATGCGCTTGAGTCGTTCAGAAAGGAAAGAACGACAAATGAATAAACAAAAAAAAGAATAAACGAATTTTTAAAAAATCACCTACGAGTAGAAGAGGGAGTCAAACTGAATCTGAGCAACCGAAAATACTGAGGATGTTGAAGTTGAGACAGTAAGGAGGCACAACATATGCAAAACTGTGGAAATTACCAGAAAATGACTTGAAACCACTCCTCTGCTTTTGATGAAATGACAGAATGTGGTTTATGAATCATCATGTTGCAGAAATTTTGGAGAAATCCTAGACAGAAATTATGCAACATATAGTACAGCTCCGAAAACTAAAGTTTTCTGCTGGATCAAGAACCTAGTAGAATTTTTTACCATTGGTCTCACACGTTCTGCTTTGCATTTTTCTATTTTATTGTATTTTATTTTATTTAAAGAAAGCAAATCACTGGAGATGAAAGGAAATCAAAGAGAGCTCCAGGGGTAAAGGTGTAACTGAATGCTCTTTCTGTGGTTATAATATTCTAAGCTCATGGTTGACTGGAACTTATTCTTCTATAAAATGGAGCAGAAACCAAACTGTAATGCGGCTGCATAAATACTGAAGTATTTACTTGGGAAGTTGCATGTAAATCGGGTCTGTCATGCTAACTTGCAGCATGTGCACCAGCTGTGTTTGAGATGGGGCCCGCATCCGGCACCTCTAGAGCCATTCTTTTCACACTAGGGTGTCACTCTTTCATGTTTCTCTGTTAAATCAATGTAAAATATGCTGTCTTTCAGTGGCTATCAATGCAAGGCAGGACTGACACTCGCTTTCTTCCTGGATGTAGAAAAAAACGATCATGCAAGGCGACAGCTGTGCTTGGTGGCTATGTGCAAATAAGAGCACTGACAGAATATAGAATCACAGCTTCATTAGGTAATGTCAGGTCTGAAATTGTTCTGCATTTGTCAGTCATTTCTCTGGCAGACACGGAGAATCCTGATCCCTCTGCTGCTTCGGTCAGAAACAGAAAGTCAGAGAAAAACATAGAGCATAGAGAGAATCCATTATGTGGTGGCAGCTTGAAAAGGTTTAGTGCTCGGAGGAGGGGGGCTGTGGTGGTATTTTCCTGCATGCAGTCTGATCCTAAAACACAGGTGCAGCTTCCTCACAGACCTCTCTGCCTTTGAGCACAGCCCACCCCCTCCTCCCCAGCTGCCAAGTGTTTGTCCATCTGATCCTCCATTAAATCTCGATTATTAAGGATTTGTCTTTTCCAAACCTGTGATTTTGTGAAGATGAGACACTGATAGAGGTGATCTGGTGACAAATGTGAAAGTTAGTGGGGTTTTATTCAGTGTGGTGAAGGAGGAAAGGAGTTTCAAACAATGTCCCCCAAATCCCTGTGAAATAAGAGGTTACCAGCCTTACCACACTCCAGCAGAACAACTGATTCAAAGGAGAGTAATTATGACAGAGCTTGGATTTAGCTTTGCTTGTGTGGGTAAAGAAAAAAAAAACTTCCACTAATTTCTGGGTGGTTTTTCAGCGCAGCTGCGACCTAATCTGCAAACCCCCTACTATCCAAAGAAAGGAGAGCAAAACTACTTGAACAAGGGGGGGGGTATGAGATTTGGGGCTTCCATGCGGCGTCATGCGGAGTCGATCATTGTCTCTCTCACACTTTCTAACAAGCCATTTCACAACATCCAGACAGCGGATCAGGCTGCAACGCAGCAGCAGTGGCAGCTTTGCCCTCGGGGCTCCTTTCTCTCCTCGTCGTCGACCATAACTAACAATTTGGATTCGGCACGCGGATGAGATCAATTACTGGGCTTAATCTATCATAATGTCTCCTCTCTGATCGGCTGATAGGGAAACGAGTCAAGCAATGGCTGAGGAGATCCGCGTCCACCGGGAGCGAGGACTTTGATCTGACTACAGGGCAGACTTAAGAGAAGCAGCTTGCTGGACATCATGTACAAAGTGGTGGATTTTACACACAGAAAGCAACTGAGTGCGTTTGATTTGGAATTACTGTGACAAGCTGATTTCTAGAGATTTTTTTAGGAGTCGGCTTCCTCTCTGCTCCTGTTCGCCGTCCTCCGGGTTCCTGCAGGACTCCAGAGTCGCGGAGAGCCCATGCAGCCGCCAAGGTTGGTTTGCGTTGTTTGTTCGAGACTTTAGTTTCTTCTACGAACCCGATCTGTCATGTTATTATCTCCTCAACCATAAGCCACCCTTTATGTCCCGAGTATGCCTGTTTTCAATCATCCAGCCTACTGTCCTTAAAGCTGCATTTCTGTTTTATCAACCATCAGCTGCAAAAAAACTGTATGAAGTTAAATGTGCTGTTTTAAAAAAAAAAAAATTTATTATTGATCACGGTTTCAGGATTTATTACAGAAACTCCCAACCCAAAAGGGGCCACTTTAATGCAGTAAAATGATGATTTTCGGAGCTGCGCAGCAGAACAAATGCAGCTGGATGCAGGTTTTCATCCTTTAAATCCCACCTGCCTGACAGCTCCAATTAGACCAATAATCGAGCTGTCCATAAAGCTCAAATTTAATGACAGGTTTGCTTGTACTCGTAAAGCCATGTGCGTCTATGTCATGGTTTGAAGCTCCACATCAGAGTTCTTAACAAGCGCCATCTGTTGGAAAAGAGGGTCTGCCCATGCAGACCTGCAGAAAATGTAGTGTGCACGCAATTGGACAGACGTGAAAGCCCATCCGGATATTACTGGGGTTCTAAAGTACTAAATAAATCATGTCTGAACCTGCTGTGATTATTTTTAACGACTTTGGTGATCTGAGATTTTTAGCTTTTCTTTTCTATTTTTGGAGGATTTTTGATTGTGATTCCACATATTCCAGCATGCGGAGGTCATGATCTACCACAATGTTAATTTATAAATATGTCATGCGAAACCCCCTATCTGTTGAAGTTATAATCATTCAGAGTTGATTAGTGCCTCGCCCATATTATTGTTTAAAAGCGACATTAAGCTTGATTACAGCAGACAGATGAAAAGAGGAGGTCCCAACCTAATGTCACCTGATGTATTTTTGTGACAAGAATAAGAGCTGTGTCTACTGATTATTTTTAATAATGACCTCATAGTTCATTTATTACACCATGAAATTGCATAGGAGATCTTCAGAGTAGTGTCACAGTCTTGAGATGGCTTGATTTGTCCAACAAATTGCATGCAAGTAAGCACTTTTACTGTGAGAAGCTGGAGCCAGACGATGTTTACAGAAATGATTCACCTGCTTGAACTGATTATCAGAATGGAAAACACTGCGTGTTATTTATCTGTGCAAATTTCTCCAGTTGCATAGTTGTGATGCAAACTGGGGCTGTTATAAATAATGAGAAAGAATTTGGATTTCAAATTCTGTATTTGCTCCTGTACCATAACTTTGCACATTCATGCCTTCTGTCAAAGTCTGTTGACGTCTTTTTCCTTGTGAAATTCGCATCAACAAATGTTCCATAAACAAACCATTACATCTTTATTGATAATCATTAGGGTTCGAACTGTACAGCAGAACATGTTGGGAGTAAATGATGAATGCAGGTGAAGAGGTGTATCATATTCCTCTCAGATCATGCACTCCTCAGGTTTTTCCACCCAGCAGTTGAGCAACACTTTAATGAAAATACATACATCAAAGCTTTGAAGGTGTTGAATGATATTTTCATTTCTGAGTTAGATGCAGCCACAGTATCTCTGCCACAGTCCAAAAATACTCCACAATTCATCAAAACGTTTCAGCGAGCAGCTCAGACCTTTCTGCTGCGCTCATTCATTTCAGATGTGAAAGCCTGGCATATTACTGTTGGAAGTAAGTCTGCACAGGGCCACCCTTGTTGAAAACATGTGTAGGCTCAGACCTCATTGTACATGAGTATATCCATCAACCAAGAGAGGGACAGCAACCACAAAGACATTCACCACTCTGGAAAAATTCTGTACTGCCAGCCACAACCTGAGAACTCAGCCATCCGTCAGTTAGCGTTTAGGGTTAAATGGCAATGAAAGGCATCAGTAATAGTGCAATTGTGAAATGGAACGATAATCAAAAGGAGGGAGAGTTGTGTCTTTTAGAGATGGGGGACAACAGCTGCAATATGACAAAAATTTGGTCGATAGAGAGCCACTACAAAGAAAAGCTCTTCGAAGGAAAAGGGATACATACTGTCTATAAAAATGAAATTATTGTAATGCTGCTTTTCAGTGACATGATTAATGTGTTATGCTGTTAATGGTTCCTGGGCTTATTAATTATCATAAGACTGGCTTTCAATGACAGGGGTTTGAGACCAGATTGTTTCAGAAATGTGAGCTGTTATAAAATGATTATGTTCCTGTCTCTGATTGAACTGTGTGGGACAAAGTCGCTCCTTCAACTGACAGTTGAAGTTCACTGTGTGTATTTGGCAACTTCTGATCTGATTTTCGCTTTGGGCAGATACACATTTGGTTGTGTATTTTTTATCAACACAACTTGTTAATTCCTGTGTCACACCCTTTACATTACTTTTCTTATAGCAGGATCATGCGAGACTAGTTGACCTTTTTTCCCAAAAAAAGATAGCACAGCAAAAAAGCCAAATAAGCATTCCTTCTGCCATCTTTCTTTTTTCAAATCAACCTGAACTGGGGAGAAAATGATCCCACTACATCTCATTGACAAAAAATTTAAGAAGCAAATTAGTCAGCAGCTAAAACTTAACTGAGTTGCTCCTATTATTATCTTGTTCCACCAGTTTGTTGAAATGAGCCATTTTCAGTGTGGGGAAACCTTCAAGCCTAATATGTTTTAGAGGTGCATTTAACCAAATGGAAATATTCTTTATGCCTTGTGCATGCAGATAGTCCACAGCATTGACCTGCAGCTTTGTGTGGCTGGAGAATTTAACTTAGGTTGCAGCCATCATGCATGTGACATATTCCCTATTAGGTTTGTGTGATGTGATACAGAGCTGGCCCCAGGCATGAGCAAAGTAAGCGGCTGCTTGAGGCCTACCAAGGGTGCTCGAAGTGTTAAGGTATCTTTATTTTATTTTTAGAGAACAATATTTAAGAAAAAATACAAATATATTATTGAATATTTTGACTAAAACAGGGAATGCACAAAAACTCATTTTTATTCTAATTGTAGTTGGCGTGCAAATAATACTGTTTTAACACTTCTGCTACTTTTTAGGCATGGCGCATGAACAGATTTTTAATCAGCACTGTGGTAAAATCTTTAAAGTTCAATAAAATAGGAAGTCAAGAACATGTTGGCTGCAGTTTGAAGCTGTTTTGTAGGGAAGGATTGCATTTTTACAAAGCCTACTTTTGTACACCTGTTCAAATTTTCAAAATGAAATAATTGAACTGGATAGCTTATTTACTCTAAATGTCTCTAATGTTGCTCATGATGTTTTAAACTTTCAAATACTAGTTTAGTATTCTGTACACATCCATCACTTTGCATTTTAAAAAGTACAAGTTCATACTGTTTTTGTTTTTTAATTCGCTGCTCCATTAAGGTTAAAACCCCACAGCCAGAGTGACACCAATATGATGTAAGCCAAATACAAATAATGCAAATGAATAGGTGTTACATTTTAAATGTATGAAATCAAGCCTTAGTAAAACTTGAGAATCACAGATGTTGACTTAGTCTAGGGGGCCCCCCCAAAACCAAATCTGGGCTCGATACAGGCTCAGACCGGCCCTGAGGTGAAGCAAAATAAACTTATATTGCTGGTTTACTTCCTCCTTTGACTTCTTACGTTTTAAGTTATGTTTGAGTATCAAAACAAACCTTTCTTTAATATGACGTGGACGACTGGTTTGTGGGTCGTTAAATTTCTAACAATTGTGCACATTTTGAAGCGTAATATTAGACTCGCGCAGAGAGGGGGTGAGTTGAGGGGGGTTACGGGTAAAATAGGCGGCCGTGATTGGTCCACCGACCTTCCGCCGGCCCGCAGGGCTGCGCCTCCTCAACACTCCCTCCGCTGCCTGCCGTGCTCCGAGCCGTCTGATTCCCTCACTGCTGGCTGGATAACAGCTTTCACCACTGTGTTAACTTTCACGCTGAAGAGGGCAACAAAAACAGTCTCACCAGGCAGGGATGAGAGGACGGGGCCCGGCTTCAGAGCTCGCTGATGGATTGTTTTGTAGTCTTTTAACGGGGGCTCGGCGGCTGTAGCTAACTTTTCTGCGCTGTTTTTCCTTCCTCCGATGTGAGCAGGGAGAGGAGTGAAGTGCGACCCCGAGCTGGATGGATGGTTATGGGGAAAAGAGGGAGACCCTCGGCGCTTGAACTGTGCAGCGTCCTCGCCGTGTTTTTCTCACTCTTCCCCTCCGGTAAGCCGCCTACTGCAACTTTAAAATCACTGCTAAGCCACAACATACACACGGCTAAAATCACGCTCATAGCTACAGGTGAAATTGCAGTCATTACGTAGCATTAGCTAACTTCCCGAAGTTAATGCCTTAGTTTCTTTAGAACTAAAGTTGCCAGGTCCATCCAGCATTCAATCACCCAAATGTTTAAGTTACATCAAAAGCAAACCACAAATGCTTAATTTCTCCGAAGTTTGACTGTGGAAGACCGCACATAGGGAAATGCGGGTTAACTTGTGCAATACGACGCCGCAGACGGTGATAAAAACCTGCCATGATAAGAGAGATAATGGAGATTTAGAGGAGAGAGTTTATCTTCAGGTGTTTAGACGAAGAGTTAGAAGAGTGATACAGTTTTAATTTACCAGCAATGATTTCTGTTGCCGTTATATAACACAAATTACCATATTTTTATTAATTTATTTAGTATTTTTTATAATTATAAGTAGTCTTTTAAGTTGCTGCAGCTCTCTAATCTTGTTTTGTTTGGGGGATGGGGCATAATGTTTCATGGGCTCCTTTTTAAGTATGTGTCCAACTTATATCTAGGATATAGCAATTAAATCAAATTTTTTAATTTTCGTCCTTTTATAAATTTTACTGGCCAGGTATCTTTGAATTGTCCAATAAGGAAGACTACAGTTATCTTTTTCGTGGGGGACAAGGGTGCATCACATTACTTTAAACATCTTATACTGATAACTAATTATATGTTATATGTGTTTTGTAATCTGTAATGTAATCCACTGGATTACTTTATAAAATATAACAAAAATCTAATGCTTTTGCATGTTGTACCTAAAAGGGGGAAAGATAGAGCCACTAAAAAGAGCTTTTTTAATGATAGTAGTTGTATTTACATAGTTGTATTTACGTTAAACATTTTAAAATACTTTGAATGATAATAACATTTATTTAACACAGTCAGACTTTTAGTGAATGTATAGGTGTTGCTGGCTTTATAATCAATGGCCACATTTGTACAATGCAAGAGAAGCACTTTGTGAGGTATTAATCTCCCTGTTACAGTTTAGATAAAACCGACTGCGATATATTTAGAAAAGATTTCTAAAATGAAACTTCACTCAGATAAACTGTAATCTCAGTTTATCATAGTTACGTTTATGTAATCATATTACATTATCACATTTTAATATAATCTTTCTCTTCCCTGGTCGGAATGCCTCAGTTAGCTCACTTTTCACATTTACCAACCTCTTATCAGTTTCTCTTTTAAGTTACTTATCACCAAACAACAAAGCGATAATCTGCCGGTAGTTTAAATCGAGATTAGTTTATTGCCATCTGTTAAAAAGTTGATACGTGTCGAGTGGTATGCTGAGGTTGGAGAGAGCTGTGGCTTTCAAAAGAAATATTGTTTAAAGTGTGACTTCAAAGTGATATGATTGCAGCAGCCTTTTAAAGTAGATGCTTTATTAGTTAAAGGTGATACTAGTCAAACATGGTGTCACAAAGCGGCATCCTGAGAAGTGTTTGAAGAATATTATTTAGTCGGATGTGGTGTAAAATGCTGGAGAAAATCAACAGACCAACAGTGTTGCTTATCAGTAAAGGTGTAGATTAGAATCCCTGATTGCATTTTTACTTTAAATAGCAGCCTTTGGGTGAGAAAGGGAAAGAATATCCAATAGAATTAACAACATCCCAGATACATATTTAGGCCTGGATCGGATTTTTTAAGTTGTATAATGTAAAATGATGTTATTGATCATCTTAAATGTACAAATGTGCTGTTTATTTACATTTTATTTAATGAGAATTGGTAGATTTAACTGACCAAAGGCCCATCCAGATGTTGGACAAAACAAAGTTGGTCAAAATGTTCAATTATGATTGTGATTTATATATTTTATTGTATGCTGTATGATGTAAGATATCTCTGGCAATGTAGACATCCATATGACCCTGTTATGGCTGTCTGACTATTAATGATTGATTGTGCACAAAACACATTTGCGGCTTCATTTGTGAATCATGTAGATGACACAGTTTCTTGTTTTAGAATCCTTGTTTTAATTCCTTAAAGTAATTTATGATAATAATAATCTGGCTTTTTTCCTCTGACAGTGACTCTGCAGTGCAAGATCCTCAAGTGTAACTCAGAATTTTGGGCCTCTACGTCAAACTCTGGACCGGAGGAGGAGTTTTGCACGGCGCTTCGAGCGTATAACAGCTGCGTGCGCCGGACTGCACGTACCTGCAGGGGTGACCTGACGTATCACTCCGCCCAGCATGGCATAGAAGACCTAATGAGCCAGCACAACTGCTCCAAGGAGGGCCCAACGTCCCAACCCCGTGCACGGACCCCGCTTCCTCCTCCACCGCCTCCGGTCCTGACTGACAGCCAGGAGCGTTCCGACGGCCCGGAGGTGTGCCACTATGAGCGCAGCCTACAGCGCAACGCGGCGCCTAATTTCACCCACTGTGGCTTTTTCGGAGACCCGCACCTTCGAACCTTTGGCGACGACTTTCAGACGTGCAAAGTAGAAGGAGCCTGGCCGCTCATCCATAATAAATACCTGTCTGTCCAGGTGACCAACTCTCCTGTGGTACCAGGCTCTTTAGCTACGGCCACAAGCAAGGTGAGGATCTCTTTGGTCATCCCGTATCGGATGGCAACGATTACATAATACATCTGCAGGTTAATTTCTTTATTGATCATGAAAAGCATCCGTCTGAACTGTGATGTTGATATCCTGCATTCTGTTATGAAAAAGATGAATCAATGCATTGTGCAGCCATAATGTGTGGATGTGGACTACCGGCCAGTCAGAACGGCAATGAAAACCCTGGAAACAACCTTGTGGCTTTACTTTTTTCCTGACTTGTTATGTAAACAACCGAGTATATTTGCTATAACTGAATCTGTCCATGTTTTTGCTTGTGAGAGTCTCCTCTTAATGTGGTCAGACTGTGAGAGCAGCAGTGAGACTTCTTTTCTGTCAAACGGGGGATTCTGGTTAGTGTTTGGATGACTTCCATAATAACACATGAAAAAGTCCAACCCAGTGCGATCACAAAGAGATCTTGATAAGCTTTATAAATGACGTGGTACAGCAGAGCTGCATCAAATGCTAACATAAGGCTGCATGTTAGCTCAGTCTGACGTTCTTGGAGTTAAATCCCGTACTGAGCTCAGGGAAGAATTACGATGCCGATATTTTTCTCCGTATAATGAGATATTTTCTTTTATATCTTTATCAGCAGAACACACATGATTATAGTTGTTTTGATTAATGGTACAGTGGTTCGTTTGGATGGCTGCCCCTGACATGTCTTTCAGTAAAAATTTAAGGTCATGAGATAGACTTGGCTGAGATCTGGCAAAAATTCAGCAGCGATGGATGCTGAGGATCACAACTAAAGCACTTAGACAGCGCTATAAGAGGACTTTGTCCTTAATCACATTTGTAGAAACTGTAATTTTCTATAATCAAGGTTTCTTAATGGCACTCTTGTTAGGCATTTGTGGGCTTTTTTTTTTGTTTAGCTTTTAAAGTAATTACTTTTTATTTTGTTATTCTTGGAAGCAAATGAGAGCTTTTGAGAGCACATGATTCTGGACAAAGAGAAGACAAAGCAGCAGCCTGTGCCACCTGTGCAAACAAGGCACTTCTGGTAAAGCCATTTGCATTAAGCGGAGCACCGTCTTGGTCCACGTCTTTCACTGCAGAAAATGTCTTTATTTTCCCCTCATAGAGCAATAACAGAGGCCTCTACCTTCTGATTAGTTTCAATCAGATGATTCAGAAATAAGCCGGAGAGAAACAGATGCTGAAATAGGTGCGTAATGGGAATTGAATTGTTAAGCTAAATGGAGTATTCTGTAGCCCCCCTACTTCCCGTTCTCTGTCTCAGACAATAAGACGTCAGTCCTTGGCTGTCTTCATGTCCCTGCTGTGACAATGGCTCATTGGTGTCCCAGAGAGTCCTGACCAGTCTCACTTAATTAGCTACAGAGTATATCGCTGTGTCCTGGCCTGATGCCACTCCCTGGAGCATAGTTCTGGGGGTTCACAGGCAGGTTTTTCAGCGCGATGAATGGATCGTCTTTGTGTCTGCGAACTGAGGCCTGATTTTACATGGCTGGGACTCGTGTTTTTAGAGGGCGTTTACCTTGGCCTCCCCCATGTTGAGCCAGCCCTGAAATGTGACACTTAAAGTGAGGTAGTGGGGGTAGATGGCACATATCAGCACCAACTTGTCCTCAATGCGAAAGTATACACTCTTCCTTTATATTATGTTATATATATTTACATTTTACTGCAGTTTACCGAGACTCCAAGTGGGAGCTGGAAAACCGGGCCGCTAATGAATGCTAGCTGTTTGTTCCTGTTAGAAAGTCCTGAAAGCAAGCTCATTTGATGTTTCATGCTGATAAGATTTGTTTTTCTCTCGTCCCGCAGCTGACAATCATCTTTAAGAATTTCCAGGAATGTGTTGACCAGAAGATGTACCACGCCGAAACGGACGAGCTGCCGGCTGCGTTCGCCGACGGCTCCAAGAACGGAGGCGATCGGTACGGAGCTAACACGCTGCGAGTGGTGGAGAAGGTTCCCGGGCAGCACGTGGAGATACAGGCCAGGTACATCGGGACGACCATCGTAGTCCGGCAGGTCGGCCGCTACCTGACGTTCGCCGTGCGGATGCCCGAGGAAGTGGTGAACTCAGTGGAGGAAGGTGACGACCAGGACTTGTACTTGTGTCTGCACGGCTGTCCGGCCAACCAACGCATCGACTTCAGGAACTTCAGGGCTCGCGCCGCCGAGGCTCAAAGCTTAGGCAGGACCAGCCAGGCAGGAGCGGCCTTCACCTACCAGTCTGCGAAGGCCAAGTGCAAAGAACGGCTCCCGGTGGAGGATCTGTACTTTCAGTCTTGCGTGTTTGATCTCCTCTCCTCCGGAGACATAAACTTCACAATGGCAGCCTTCTACGCCTTTGAGGATGTAAAGATGCTGCACTCCAACAGCAACAGATATCACATCTTTGAAAAGGATGCTCTGAGCAGCGCGGCACCGCGGGGAAAAGACTCACTTCCGATCTTCTTCCTCAACCTTCTCGCTGTGTTATTGTGGATCGAGTGCTGCGCGCGACACCTATAGTCTGTTAACGTTGTGTTTGTCAGTGAGTGTTAGATTATCATCGTCGCCGCGTCGTAAACCGGCTCCTCACTGCTGCTCTGGCTCTCTGTGTTGACACATGGCTTGCCTGTTGGCCATCCCAGCTCTAAGCCTCATTCTAGCGGCGTAGTCGTGTCCTGACGTCAGCCTAATGGCGAGACGGGCTCACCACTCTCCCACCTATCATCACATGCATTTAGCTGCTTTATAGGAGTTGTCTTTGAAGAGAGCAGCAGTGAGAGAGCCTAGCTTCCCCTGAGCTTTGGATATCCACCTGGGATTAAATCCCACATTCTCATCAGGGTTGTGTGCCTATGGGAAGCTGGACAAGATGATCTTTTGCAGAAAGAGGGGTTTGCTGATCCTCCCGCCCCTCATCCGCACATTGGTGGCAAGCCAATGAAGCTCTCTGTGGCTCATGTGGCAAAGCAGGAGGACCTGACAGGGGCTTTTGTTAACCTTAGGCCAGAAGCAGCTCTATGTTTGATTAGTTTCCAGCTTTGGAAAAGCCTGAGCTTTTTGGAGGAAGCATCCAGCCAAAAGGATGTCAGAGTAGCGTCTCCAGTTGTCTGCTGAGGAGATTAATGGGTCATATTGTTAGGTTGTGTGTGCGTATGTGTGTGTGCATGTGAATTAGTACAATATGTGTGCAGAATCCAGCATCTGTGGTTAATTTTGTGTGTTTATGGGTGCAGGAGTTTCCAGAAATGAGATTTTAAAAAGAAAGGGGGGCGGAAAAAAAAGAAGAAGAAGAAGAACCCTCCAGTGGGAGAAGTCTCTGCCATGTGTTTGTTTTGGGCTCAAAATTTCAGAAATAGAAAAGACGGCTCGCTTGACTTTGTTCAAATGGGATCCATCAGCCAGATAGTAAATTCCAGTCGGAGCTAATAAAAATGACTGTTTTTGGATGCACATCACTTTCAGCGCCAGAACCCCCCCACCCCCCACCCCCGTTGTTTGAGCTGACACGTTGATCAGTTTGTATTTCAAATCTATTATGTGAATGTAATAAACAAAAAGGCTGAAAAGGGGGGAAAAAACCATTGGTGGCACTCAGAGCATTAACAGAATGTAGATCGACCAATCTGAGGAGAAAAACTCTAAATTTGTCTGCGTTACAAGTCTCAGTTGAGCGGCGGTGTAGATGCCGTCACCTCGATAGTCGGTTTAGCATTTATAGACTAGCAATGTGCTGACCCGAGTGCGGCTCAGCGAGTAAACGATAAGCATATGTCTGTAAACGTGACTTCATGGCTGAACTTGTTGCCAAAGAACACGCTCTTGTGCCAACATTTGCCTAACAACAGAATTTTCATCTTTTCAACTCAGACGGTTCACATTAAAGGGACATTTCATTGTAAATAACTTGTTTTTGTGGGTGATTTACATTTTTTTAAAATGAAAAACAGTAACACTTACTGTGAAAGCAACATTTGTTTGTCTTTGCAGCCTCACCTTTGCTTTTCTTGTGTTACATGTTAAAACATGCTCCTCGCTGCAAGAGCTTTGAACCTTGGCTGACTATCTGTTAGTGTGCGAGTCCTCCCTGTAGATGCTGTTTTATTAATGGGACGCAGTTTTCTGACCGTTCATCCTTTACACTGAAGTGTATGGCAGGCCTTACTACTACTAATTGCAATATGTGTATGTGCAGTTTGGCAACAACAAAAAGTCCTACAACCAGCTGATTGTGACGTTGTATCTTGTGTTAATAGATGTAATTTGTGTTGTGTGTTTTGCAGTATATTGTACATGTAATATGTGAGATTGTACATAGGTTTTGTGCATTGTTGAGTTTGAATTTGTACATCACCAGTTGTGTTTTGAATTTATCACTCCAGTTTTTGTACATGAGATAATTATGGTGAATGTGAACCTTTTTTTATTTCTTTTGAAAAGGGATTTAAAAAAAAAATGTTTTCCCTTTTTTTCCCAAAAACATGGACGACACAGAACGGAGCTCTTCAGCACAGCACACACTTTGTAGGAGTAATGAAACAGTCTTTATGTATCACACACCTTGGGGGGGAGGGGAGGAAAGTGCTGTGTGGCGTTCATGTTTTTGAGTTTAAAGCACTTTATGTTTTTGTTTTGTTTTTTTCTATTTTAGCTCCTTTTTTGTTTGATTTGTGATGGTTAAAAAGAATAAAACATAGCTGAAAGGGAAATGCCAGAAAGATCAAACTGTTGTATAAATCTGATGTGGTCCCACATGCCAGCTGTTTATAATGTAAGTTATTTATTGAATAAAAGACAGTGTCTTGTTTATGTACTGTCCCTCTGTCTCATGCTGTCAAAGTGAAAGAAATTTTTTAAATCACCATCTTTTTATGACTTGCAGTGTTTTACTGCCCCCTGCTGTATAGACTCAATAATTGAGAGCAGATGTTCATATTTCTGTCTTGAAAATTGCCCTAATCTTGGCACAAAAGTTTTAAATTCCGAGTAAGAAGTAAAACTTCAGCAATGAAAACGAATAAGCTGAGAGACTTGAAGTTTCATCAACAGTTTATATAAACATGCACTGGGAAAAGTTATTTTTACAGCTGTTTTTAAACACTTAAGAATAACTTTGGTGTTGGGGCTGGGAGGGACATTTGATTTGTGTGTCTTCTGCAGATTAAAAACATCTAATGAGGCAAAAATCTATACAACACAACATCTTTGGCTATTTTTGGCGATTATCTGAAAGCCTGTGGCAGAATTGTTGCGGATCTGTTCCATGAAATGAGGCAATGAAACCACGGCTTTTAGGTTATCTTTATTTAAAAATACCATTATCCAATTAGAGCACTGAGCTGTAGCCAAGATTCAGTTTTCAAGCTGATGCTTTGCATAGAAAAGGCAAATCTGCAGACATTATTGACCATAATGAGGAGGCTACTTGCAAAAACTATATGCCATTTGAAAAATGCAAAAGGCAGATTTGTCCACTAGTTTACAGATCATTATCAGTGACGTCAAGGTGGTGTGTCCTGCAGGTTACAAATTTCTCTTTGCTAAAACTCATGACTCAGATGAATGATTTTTTTTTT